>JAHLKH010000069.1:0-122361 GCA_025526915.1 Entophlyctis helioformis | reverse complement strand
GAGAGAGAGACGAGCGAGCATCGAACCTTTGAAATGGCGTCCATGTCCCGCAAGGCAGCCAGATCGAGCGAGTCGGCGACATGGGTGCCTTGGATGTGGTGTTTGAGACGGGCGAGGACCTCCTGGGCGAGGGAGTCGGATAGAGGGAGTCAGACAGCAGACAGACAACAGACAGACAGACACAGCAGCCAGACAGACGCACGTCGTCGTTGGGATCGAGCGAGACGACGAGGATGGCGGACGTGGCCGACGACAGGCCAAAGCGCGCAAAGGCGTCGGCGATGGAGGTGTCGGGCGAGAGGGCGAGCAGGATCTCGGCCTGCAGCGAGCGGGTGCGCATGCGGCCGGCGAGCACGTTGAGGCGGGCCTTGGCGACGGCGACGGCCAGCTGGAACGGCGACAGCAGGCGGGCGGCGTCGAGGTACGTGGCGGACGGCGGGCCGAGCGGCGACGGCGGGGCCCGCAGCAGCGGCAGCAGGGCCGCGGTGTTGGCGACGCCCGTGAACAGATGCACGTGCGGGCAGCCGAGGATGTCGCTGGTTGCTGCTGCTGCTGCTGCTGTCGTTGTCGTTGTCGTCGCCGTCGCCGTCGTGGCAGGCGGCTGCGGCAGGTCCAGCAGCGCAGGCACGGCCAGAACCGCCATGATGATGGACACTTGCAGTCAAAGCGTGTTTCGCAGGTCGCAACCGTCGTGTCTGTCCTTCATCGTATCTGACGTTGTGCAACCTTCTTTCCGCGCAACTTACCAGCCGTCCTACGAGCCGTTCAACGAGCCTTCCTACGAACCTTCCTACGAGCCTTGCTACGAGCCTTCCTACGAGCCTACCAACCAGCCAACCAGCCAACCAACCACCACGCCGCCCACCACGCCGTCCCTCGCCACGCCCCCGCCCACGCCCACGCCGCGCCCCTGCGTCTACAGCCACCGCTTCGAAGTCGTTGCCAACGACTACCTCGCCGATCACCTGCTGCACCACTCCAACTGCCTGTGACTGCCTGTGCCCTCGTGCTCCATTGCCCATCTGCCCTCTTGCCCCCATCTGCCCATCTGGCCCATCTGCCCAACAGCCAGTAAGCCGTCCTGCCAACACGCCATGCCGGCCGTCCGCGCTGCTGCGGCCCTCGTCGCCCGCATCGCCCACCCGCCTGCCCCGCCTGCCCCGCTCGTATCGCTGCCATCGCTGCCATCGCTGCCATCGCTGCTTCGTCGCGTGCGCCGCTTGCACGTGCAAGAACGTGCGTCTGCTCGCCCGTCGCCAGCCCGCGTCGCCCGCTCGCTGTCGACCCTCGCCCGCCCCTCGGATGCCGGTGCCGGTGCCGGTGCCGATGCCGCCCCCTACAACCCCGCTAGTCCCGCTGGCCCCTCCAGCCCCGCTAGCCCCGCTGCCATGACGTGCGGCCTGCCCGCCCCCGCCTCGCCGTTTCATTCTTCCCCGCTTGCGGCCTTTCGCTCGTTTGCGCTCAAGGCCCTCACCGCCAAAGCGTCCTGCTGGCACGAGCCTTTCCGTGCCCTGTCATCGTCGTCATCACCGTCATCGCACTCATTGCACTCATCGCACTCATCGCCAGACTCGCCGCACGCGCCAGACTCGGACGTCCCAGCCGGCACCTTGGTGCGCGAGCCTGCCGCCCGCCGCGTCGTGATCGTCGGCTCGGGCGGCCTCTCCATCGGCCAGGCCGGCGAGTTCGACTACTCGGGCTCGCAGGCCATCAAGGCTCTCAAGGAAGAGGGCGTCCACACCATCCTCATCAACCCCAACATCGCCACCATCCAGACCGGCCGCGATCTTGCCCATGTCGTCTACTTTGTCCCCGTCCGCCCAGAGTACATCGAGTACGTCATTGAAAAGGAAAAGCCCGACGGCATCCTGCTCACGTTTGGCGGCCAGAGTGCCCTCAACTGCGGCATCGAGCTCGCAAACTCTGGCGTCCTGGCCAAGCACAACGTCAAGGTGCTCGGCACGCCCATCAAGACGCTCGAGCTGTCCGAGGATCGCGACCTGTTTGCCAAGGCCCTTCAAGGTGGACACGACTGTCGTGCTTTGCGTGACTGACTGTTGACTGACTGACTGGCTTGGATGCTTGTCTTTCTCCCGCTTCTCATATCTTGTCTTTCCATCGTATCCAACCTGATCTACAGAGATCAACATCCCGGCCGCCAAGTCGGTTGCTGTCAACACCGTCGAAGACGCGCTCGCGGCTGCTGCCAACATTGGCTACCCGGTCATTGTTCGCTCGGCTTACGCGCTGGGCGGCCTTGGATCCGGCTTCGCCGACGACGAGCCCGCCCTCTACCATCTCGCCACAAAGTCCCTCTCGCTGTCGCCGCAGATCCTTGTCGAGCGCTCCATGAAGGGCTGGAAAGAGGTCGAGTACGAAGTCGTGCGCGATGCCGAGAACAACTGCATCACCGTCTGCAACATGGAAAACTTTGACCCCCTCGGCGTGCACACGGGCGACTCGATCGTCGTGGCTCCCTCACAGACGCTCTCGGACGAAGAGTTCCACATGCTCCGCACGGCGGCCATCAAGATCATCCGCCATCTCGGCGTCGTCGGCGAGTGCAACGTGCAGTACGCCCTCAACCCCAACTCGCTCGAGTATGCCGTCATCGAGGTCAATGCGCGACTGTCGCGCAGCAGCGCGCTCGCTTCCAAGGCGACGGGCTACCCGCTCGCGTTTGTGGCTGCCAAGATTGCGCTGGGTGCCACGCTGCCGGAGCTCCGCAACGCCGTCACCAAGACCACGACCGCCAACTTTGAGCCGTCGCTGGACTATGTCGTCACCAAGATCCCGCGCTGGGACCTGTCCAAGTTCCAGCACGTTGCCCGCGACATTGGCTCGTCCATGAAGAGCGTCGGCGAGGTCATGGCCATTGGCCGCACGTGGGAAGAGTCGCTCCAGAAGGCGGTCCGCATGGTCGATCCCAAGTTTGAGGGCTTCCAGTCGCTGCCCTTTGAGAATCTGGATGCGGCGCTCACCAACCCGACCGACCAGCGTCTGTTTGCCGTTGGACACGCCATGCTCGACCGCGGGTACTCGGTCGACCGCATCCATGACCTGACCAAGATTGACAAGTGGTTCCTGTACAAGCTGCAGAACATTGCCAAGATCCGCACAGAGCTCGCTGGCATCGACGGCAAGACGGTGTTTGAGCACGGCGATGCGGCTGCCTCGCAGTCTGCAGCTCCCATGACCGCGACCGTGGCCGCGACCGAATCGCCATCGTCCTTGTCGTCACCGCCGCCGCACCGCAACCTCCTCGACCGCGCCAAGCGCGCCGGTTTCTCTGACCAGCAGATTGGCCGTCTGGCCGGTGCATCCGAAGCTGCCGTCCGCCAGACGCGCAAGGCGCTCGGCATCGTGCCGTTTGTCAAGCGCATCGACACGCTGGCGGCCGAGTTCCCTGCGGCCACCAACTACCTGTACACGACGTACAACGCGTCGACCAACGACGTGAGCTTTGACGAGCGCGGCATCATGGTGCTCGGCTCGGGCGTGTACCGCATCGGCTCGAGTGTCGAGTTTGACTGGTGCGGCGTGTCGACGATCCGCGCGCTGCGGACGCTCGGCCACCGCACGGTCATGGTCAACTACAACCCAGAGACGGTGTCGACCGACTTTGACGAGTGCGACCGCCTGTACTTTGAAGAGCTGTCGCTGGAGCGCGTGCTCGACATTTACGAGCTGGAGCAGGCGAGCGGATGCATTGTCAGCGTCGGCGGGCAGCTGCCGCAAAACATTGCCCTCAAGCTGTGGCAGCGCGGTGTGGCGGTGCTGGGCACGAGCCCCGTCGACGTGGACTCGGCCGAGGACCGCGAAAAGTTTTCGAGGATCCTCGACGACATTGGCGTGGACCAGCCGGAATGGAAGGAGCTGCGGTCGACGGCCGAGGCGCTTGCGTTTGCGGAACGCGTGACGTGAGTTGTTTTGCGCTGGCGTGTGCACGGATAGGCGTTGTTGTCTGGCCTGCTTGGCTGACGGGTGGTGATGGTGGTGATACAGGTACCCCGTGCTTGTGCGGCCGTCGTACGTGCTCTCGGGTGCAGCCATGAACGTGGCGCACGATGCCGCCAGTCTCGAGCGATACCTGAGTCTTGCAACGACGCTCTCGCCCGAGCACCCGGTCGTGATCACCAAGTTCATCCAAGGCGCACAGGAGCTGGACGTGGACGCCGTTGGTGCCGACGGCAAGCTGGTCGTGTACGCCGTGTCGCAGCACATTGAGAATGCCGGCGTGCATTCGGGCGACGCCACGCTGGTGCTGCCGCCCGTCTACGACGACGAGATCACGGACCCGCGCGCGCGCGCCAACCGCCAGCGGGGCATCGGGCTAGCGGGGCTCACGGACGGCATCGTCGCCGACTGCAAAGTGATTGCGGAAAAGGTGGCCAAGGCGTTCCGCATCACGGGGCCGTTCAACATGCAGATCATTCTGTCGCGCGATGGGGCGGCCGGGTACACGCTCAAGGTCATTGAGTGCAACCTGCGCGCGTCGCGCTCGTTTCCGTTTGTGTCCAAGGTGCTCGACACCAACTTTATCCAGCTGGCTACGCGGGCGGTCGTCGGGGACGCCAGCCTCGCAGCCGAGTACGGCGGGCGGGATCTCATGCTGGAGCAGCGGGAGCGGCAGCGTGCCGGCCGTGGGTACAAGGCGGTCAAGGCACCAGTGTTCAGCTGGACGCGGCTCGCGGGAGCGGACCCGATGCTCGGCGTCGAGATGGCGTCGACGGGCGAAGTGGCATGCTTTGGCCGCGATGTGCACGAGGCGCTCGTGACGGCGCTGTTCTCGAACCACAACAACTTTAAGCGCGTGCCGATGAGTGCTGGCGCCGGTGTCGTGGTCTCGGTCGACGGCCTCACGCTGGTGGGCGAGGCTGCCTATGTTGCGCGCGAGCTTGCTGGCATGGGGTACCGCGTCATTGCGGACACGGTTGGCACGGTCCATGCGCTGGCTGCCGAAGGCGTGCATGTTGCGGATACGCTTGCCTCGCTGGCTGGTAGCGTCTCGGCCAGCGATGCCGAGGCAGTCGTCCGCCTCCTGAGCGACCGCCGGGCGTTCAAGAAACTGGTCGACCGCCACCACATCGAGGTTGTGTTTTCGCTCTGCGGCGGTCGCGCGGCCGGAGTCGATGACGTCAAGTACCTTGTGCGACGGATGGGCGTCGATCTTGGCCTCGGCCTTGTCAATGAGATCAAGGGCGCCGTCGTGCTTGTGGATGCCCTCCGCACGTATGGCGAGTGTGGCGGGCACCGTGCCAAGCGCGATGCCGTGCACAGCTGGCAGGAATGGGTCGCCTGATCATGCGGCTTGCTTCCATCCATCCATCCATCCATCCGTCCTTCCGTCCATCCATCCATCCATCCTTCCATCCATCCATCCATCTATCCGGCTTCTACTTGCAGCAACAATAAAGCCAAGCCCTGACGAGCTGAAGTGAAGAGGTTGTTTACTGTATGGACATGTGCGAGCCAGAGGGGGACACACAGCATACGCGGACAGGAGAGAGGCGGGAAGAATCAGGAAACACAGTTTGCCAGATCTCAGAACTTGGTCTTGACATCGCCGATATCGACCACATTGCCCTTGTGGTCAATGACAGCGCGCGTGCTCTTGTAGTTGCCGTCCGCGTCCACGGTCGCCATCGACGGGGCGACGATGCTCCTGCCAGTAACGTCCAGGATAAAAGCAGAGATGTTGTTAAAGGCCGCACGCGTTTCCGCGAGGAATGAGAAAATCTGGAACACATGGACCTGGCCCGAGTAGATTTCCAGGCGCACAAACGAGTTGGGCGGTCGTTGCGGCAATGGTTGCGTGGCATCAGTATCGGCTGTCGCGATCGCAGCGGCAGACTTGGTTCGGGCTTCCTCAATCTCGGCCGTGATGCGCTCGGCGAGATGGACATTCTCGTCAAACAGCCGTTCAGCGGATCCGACCTGGATGAGCAGGGGCGGCAGTCCGGCCAGGCTCTTGGCCCATACGGGACTGACAAATTGGTTGCGTAGTTCCTCGTTTGGCGCGTAAAAGTGCAGGCGGTCCCCAAGAGCGGGATGTTCAACGCGACCTGGAAGGTAGTCGGTCGTCTCGTTAAGGAGGAAGCTCGGGAACGAGTGGGTGAGATCGACCCACGGGCTCATGAGGAAGCAGCCAGATGGGAGCGGGAGTCCCATATCGCGCAGGGCAAGGAGCGTGGCCACGGCAAGGCCACCGCCAGCGCTCTCGCCGCCAAAGACGATCTTGGACGGCGGAATGCCTTGGGAGAGCAGGAACTCGTAGCCCGAGATGGCATCAATGACGGCGCACGGGAACGGGTTCGGGGGAGCAAGTCGATAGTTGATGGCTGCCGACGCGATGCGACCATGACGTGTCAGCGGACGGGTTCAGCGCGCATTCCACGTTGCAGTCCGACAAGAGAAGGACGGCAGCAAGGCAGGAGCGACACGCACCAAATGTCCTGGCCTTGCCCATGTTGGCGATGCGGTACGCCATAGGGCGGATCATCTGCGCGCTGCCGAGCGAGTAGCCGCCGCCGTGCAGCATGTACACGACGTGGCCGTTGTCAGGCACGGCTTCGTGCCAAACCCACTCGGCGTAGATGGAGCCGTCCTGCTCGGCCTCAGGCGGGAACGGCGTAGCCGTCATGGAAGCACGCATGAACTCGATGGCGGCCCGCGAGCGTGGCAGCTCGGTCGATCGCATGCGGCCGGTCTTGGGCAGTGCGCCCGGCTGCTTCGTGAGGCGCCGTATCTCCTCAATATCGCCCTTTTTGATAGCGGAGTGGAAGAGCGTGCGCATCTGCTCGGGCATCGAGAGAGCGTTAGTCGGGCTGGAACTGACGATCTGTCACGGGCAGTCTGGCTGGCACAGGCAGACGGCATGGCACTACCACCGACCACACGACATGGAAGTTGAGCGGCCAGTGGCTCACAGCCGGCCCGCGCAGAAAGTAGTGCACCGTCGAATGCAGAACCGTCGGCAGGAGCTGCAGCGCAAGACCCGCAACGTGGCCCAGCGACGCCAGCTGCTCCAGCCGTGTCTTGGCCGTGTCTGGGCTGTGGACAGCGTCTGCGTGTGCGTGCACGACGGTCGCCGAGGCAGACGCAGGTGCCCGGAGCAGCGGTTCGTTGTGCATTGCCATTTGTGTTTGTGTCGGCGCAAGCAGATTCGGGTTTCGCCGAATTCAAGCTGTCGTTTCCGTCCTTTGAGAGTCGGGCGTTGATTGGCTGACTTGAGAGTCGGGCGCTGATTGGGTCCTTGCCGGCCCACCAATCCATCACATACATCTATCCGGCTTCTACCTACTGCACAATAAAAGCCAAGCCCTGGTGAGCTGACGGAAAGAAAGTATTCATTGTATGGACAAGGGAGAGCCGGAGGGGGGACACACAAGCAGAAGAGAGAGAGAGAGATGACGGATTGATGCGGTATGGGCAAACTTCGTTTGCACACAAGACGTCGGTCGTCACAACAAACAGCATACGCGGACAGGAAAGAGGCGGGGGAGAGTCAGAACGCACTGTTCACCAAGCCTCAGAGCTTGGCCTTGATATCGTCGTTATCAACCACATTGCCCTTGTGGTCAATGACAGAGCGCGTGCTCTTGTAGTGGCCATCTGCGTCAGTCAACGGGGCGATCTCGCTCCTGCCAGTAACGTCCAGGATAAAGGCGGCCACGCGGTTAAAGGCCGCACGCGACGCCGCAAGGAACGAGAACATCTGGAACACGTGGACCTGGTCCGTGTAGATTTCCAGGCGCACAAACGAGTTGGGCGGTCGTTGCTGCAATGGTTGCGTGGCATCAGTATCAGCAGTCGCGATCGCAGCGGCAGACTTGTTTCTGGCTTCCTCAATCTCGGCCGTGATGCGCTCGGCGAGATGGACGTCTTCGTCAAACAGCCGTTCGGCAGATCCGACCTGGATGAGCAGGGGCGGCAGTCCGGCCAGGCTCTTGGCCCACACGGGACTGACAAATTGGTTGCGTAGCTCCTCGTTTGGCGCGTAAAAGTGCAGGCGGTCTCCAAGAGCGGGATGTTCGGCGCGGGCCGGCAGGTAGTCGGTCGTCTCGTTGAGGAGGAAGCTTGGGAACGAGTGGGTGAGGTCGACCCACGGACTCATGAGGACACCGCCGGCTGGGAGTGGAAGGCCCATGTCGCGCAGGGCAAGGAGCGTGGCCAGGATGAGGCCGCCGCCAGCGCTCTCGCCGTCAAAGACGATCTTGGACGGCGGGATGCCTTGGGAGAGCAGGAACTCGTAGCCCGAGATGGCATCAATGACGGCACACGGGAACGGGTTCGGAGGAGCCAGCCGGTAGTTGATGGCTGCCGATGCGGACATGGCGATGCGAATGCGACCATGACGCGTTGCAGGGATCGTGTCACAGGAGCAGGTCAGCGGACGGGTTCAGCGCGCAATTCACGTGAAAGTCCGACAAGAGGCACCGCACAAAGGACGACAAGAGCGGCACAACAGTTGGCAAGCAGGCAAGCTATACGACACGATATAAAAGAAGGCATGACACAGCACGCACCAAAGGCCTTGGCCTTGCCCATCTTGGCGATGCGGTACGACAGCGGTCGGATCATCTGAGCGCTGCCGAGCGAGTAACCGCCGCCGTGCAGCATATACACGACGTGGCCGCTGTCGGGCACGGCTTCGTGCCAAACCCACTCGGCGTAGATGGAGCCGTCCTGCTCGGCCTCAGGCGGGAACGGCGTAGCCGTCATGGAAGCACGCATGAACTCGATGGCGGCCCGCGAGCGCGGCAGCTCGGTCGATCGCATGCGGCCGGTCTTGGGCAGTGCACCTGGCCGCATTGTGAAGCGCTGCGCCTCCTCGATGTCGCCCTTCTTGTTGGCCGAGTGCATCAGCGACCGGACCTGTTCCGGCAGCCAGGGGGCGGCAGCCAGCAGGTGTCAGTCAGGCAGGCACAGCAGCCGGTCTACCAAGGGCAGACGGCATGGCACCTACCACCGACCACACGACATGGAAGTTGAGCGGCCAGTGGCTCACAGCCGGCCCGCGCAGAAAGTAGTGCGCCGTCGAATGAACAAGCGTCGGCAGGAACTGCAGCACAAAGCCTGCAAAGTGGCCCAGCGACGCCAGCCGCTCCAGCTGCGTCTTGGCCGTATCTGGGTTGTGGCCGGCGTCGGCGTGTGCGTGTGCGTGTGCGTCTGCGTGCAGCGACACCGACGCCGGCACCTGCACGACGGTCGCCGCGGCAGCAGTCACCGACGCAGGCGCAGGGTCCCCAAGCAGCGGTTCGTTGTGCATTGCCATTTGAGTTTGTGCTTAAACAGGCTGGTCCAGGCCGATTCAAGCTGACGTTTCCGCCCTTTGAGAGTTGGACGCTGATTGGCTGGAGTGAGAGTCGGGCGCTGATTGGCTGGATTGAGAGCGTCCTTGCAGGCTCGCGCATCCACGCATCCACGCATCCACGCAGCCGTGCATCCAGCCAGCCGACCACGTACCCACGCATCCATCCATCCCGTCATCCATCTATCCATCTAGTCAGCCTACCTGCCTGCCAGTCTGCCTGCATCCGCTGCTTCGATCTAACTCGCCGCCCGCTTCCGCCCAATTGCCGGCCGCCGATTGCCGATTGCGGACCGACAATTTGCGGACTGCGGCTTTCCGTCAAACACCAGAATGGCCGACCCAACGGCCTCGCCCGAGTTTGCGTCGCCGTGGTGGGCCCGCTACACCTACGTCTGGCTCAACCCGCTGCTGCGCTCGGGCTACCGCAGCCCCTTGGAGCAGCACAACCTGTGGCGCCTCGATCCGTCCTTCCAGGCAAACACCATCGGCACGACCTTTGAGGCCGCATGGCGCACCGAAGTCGCCCGCGGCCTTGCGGATTCAACGGGCGTTGCTGCCAAGGCTCCGCCAGCGATGCGCCTCTTCCGTGCCATCAACACCGCTTTTGGCAGCGACTTCCTCTTCTCGGCCGTCTTCATGATGCTCCAGTCGGTCTTCCAGATCGGCTCGTCGGTCATCCTGCTGTTTCTCATCTCGTGGATGCAGGACTTCCAGACCGGCCTGCCTGTCCAGGGCGACTGGTTCGGCTTCGTGCTTGCGGCGGCGCTGTTTCTGGCGCAGATCCTCACGACGCTGACGTACAACTGGCACTTTGAGCGCACAACCAAGATGGGATTCCGTCTGCGCACCGGCCTGACCGTCGCTCTGTACCAAAAGGCCATGCTGCTCTCGGGCATTGCCCGCCAGGAGTACTCTCGGTGGGCAAGATCACCAACATCATCGCAACAGGTGAGTCGATGTCTGCGCACGCCCGATCCCTTTGTGCGGCACTTGCGGGCCGGGCCGGCCGACCGAATTGCTTGGCGCGTCGAGCCTGCCACTCACAACCAACCATGCACGGCAGACACGAACCGCATCGACCTTGCATGCCAGTTCCTGCACTACGGATGGGCTGCTCCTTTCCAAGTCATCCTCGCCACCGGCCTGCTTATCTGGACGATTGGCCCGAGTGGTACGTCTTGCATTGTGCACCGCCTCGCAGCCAGCCGAGCCGCAAACTCACACATGCCATCCAACCAGCCCTGGTCGGATTTGCCATCATGGTCGCATACGTCCCCTTCCAATACTGGATCACCGGCAAGCTCACCGGCTTCCGGCGCGCTGCCAACTTGTATGCCGACAAGCGCATCAAGATCATCCAGGAAGTCATGCTCGGCATCCGCGTCATCAAGATCTACGCTTGGGAGCACTCGTTCCTGCAGCTGCTCTCCAGCCTCAGAGCAAGCGAGCTCTTCCACGTGCGCGGCTTCCTCATGGCCCGTGCATCCGTCTCGAGCATCACGCAGGTCGTCCCGACATTCGCCATGCTGTTCTCGTTTGTGTGCTACTCGCTCCTGGGCAACCCCTTCAGCCCGGCCAAGATCTTTGCGTCGCTGTCGCTCTTTTACGCTCTCCGCATTCCGATGCTGTTCTTGCCCATCGTGCTCACGCAGGCCACGGATGCGTGGGTTGCTGCCACGCGCATTGGCGCGTTGCTGCTGGCTCCAGAGCTCTCGACCGGACCGGCGCTTCTGCCTGCATCGGACGAGCCAGACGAGCCGGCCGTTCATGTCAAGGACGCGTCGTTTGAGTGGGAGCAGGTGATGGACGCCTCAGCAGCTTCCGCTCAAGGAAAGAAGCCCAAAAAGTCCAAAAAGTCGAAAGCTGCCGAGCAGCTCAAGGAGTCGGCCGATGCATCCTCGTCCCGATCGCCGTCACCGCAGCCGCAGCCGCAGTCTGTCTTCAAGATTGAGAATCTCAATCTCAGCATCCCGCGCGGCAAGCTGGTTGCAGTGGTCGGCTCGGTCGGCTCTGGCAAATCCTCGCTGCTCAATGCCCTTGTCGGCGAAATGCGTCGCACAGCCGGCTCCGTCACGTTCCGCGGCACGGTCGGCTACTGCCAGCAGCAGGCATGGATCCAGAACGCATCTGTCCGAGACAACATCCTGTTCGGCCTCCCCTACGATGCGGACAAGTATGCCCGTGTGCTGCGCGACTGTTCCCTCGAGCGCGATCTCACCATCCTGCCTGGCGGCGATGCAACTGAGATTGGCGAGCGTGGCATCAATCTGTCTGGCGGCCAGAAACAGCGCGTCAGCATTGCCCGTGCAGTCTACTTTGACCCGGACATTGTCCTGCTGGACGATCCGCTCTCGGCTGTCGATGCGCATGTCGGGCGCTACCTGTTTGAGAACTGCATTGTCAAGGCGCTGCATGGCAAGACGCGTGTGCTTGTCACGCACCAGCTGCATTTCCTGCCCGCGGTTGACTACATTGTCGTCATGGACGCCGGTGCCGTGGTGGCCCAGGGCACCTTTGAGCAGCTCATGGGATCCAGCACCCGCTTCGCCACCCTCATGAAGGAGTATGGCGGTCTGGAAGAGTCGGATGGCAGTGACAACGATGATGACGACAGCAACAGTGACGATGGAGCTGGAGACCCGGCCGACGTATTGCCTGTCAGCGCAAAGCGAATCGCGGGCGATCTTGTTGTTATCGAGGACTCGACCGACGTCAACCCCAACATTGATGCCAGTGAGGGCAAGCTCGCTCCCAGACGGTCGCGCGACGCTCTTGCTGCCAAGTCGCGGGAATCCATGTCGAGTGCACGCGACAAGACCGCCAAGGGCGACACGAAGCCTGTGGTCAACAATGCCATCATGAAGGCCGAGGAACGCAACACTGGCGCCGTATCTGCGCATTTCTATCTGTCGTACGGCAACCTGGCTGGTGGCACCATTGTGTATGTCACCATGGCTGGACTGCTCGTCCTGGCGAATACATCGCGCATCATGACGGACCAGGTTTGTGGCGCATGCTGCTTCTGCTTCTGTTGCTGTTGCTGCTGCGGCCTCTGCTGCGGCCACCATTGACTCATCACATGCATGCATCCAGTGGCTGGCATACTGGACGTCGGGCAGATTCGGTCTGAAGCGTGACGAATACATCGGCATCTATGTCGGTCTGGGTCTGTTCCAGGTCACCGCCAACCTTGCGTATGGCCTGACGGTCGCGTACTTTGGCGCCATTGCGTCGCAGCACATCCATGATGATGCTTTGGCTGGTGTCCTGCGATCGCCCATCTCGTTCTTTGACTCGACTCCTCTGGGCCGCATCACGTCCAGGTATGTCTGGCGCCTCGCCTCTCCCGTGCCGCATTGGCCGGCATCCTTCTGACACGCCACATACCGCCAACAGGTTCAGTCGCGATGTGGATGGCGTGGACAATCTCCTGCCAGAGTCCGTTCGTGTGGTCTTCTTCACGTTCACGCTCTGCATGTCCAACCTGGTCCTCATCTCATCGGTCTTCCCTTGGTTCATTGTGGCCGTCTTCCCCGTCCTGTACGCCTACTACATGCTCCAATCCTATTACCGCGCCACGGCCCGCGAGCTCAAGCGCCTCGACTCTGTGTCGCGCTCTCCCCTCATCGCCAATGTTTCTGAGATGCTCTCGGGTCTGGCCACCATCCGCGCCTATGACGCGGCACAGCGGTTCCGTGTCAAGAACATGGCTCTTCTCGACGAAAACAACAAGGCGTACTACCTGTCGCTGCTCATCCAGCGCTGGATCCAGCTCAACCTCGAGGCGTTGAACTCGGGCGTGGTGCTGGCCGTCGCGATCATGGCGGTCGTGTCCAAAAGGTCCATTGGTCCTGCCGCGGCCGGCCTGGTGCTCTCGTACGCTCTGCAGATCACGTCGACGTTCAACTGGTGCATCAAAATGGCCACCGACGTTGAGATCAACATGAACTCGGCCGAGCGTCTCATCCACTACATTGAGGAGCTGGAGCCCGAGGCCGCAGAGGTTATCGAGCCAGGATCGGTGGCCGCTACTGCACCTGCAGTGGCTGTCGGCAAGACGGCTGATGCTGGCCAGAACGGGATCGCCATGGCCTCATTCGCTGCATTCTCGCCCGAGTGGCCCACGCACGGCCAGATCGAGGCACGCGACATTGTGCTCAGGTACCGGCCAGACCTGCCGCCCGTCCTCCACGGTGTCTCGTTCATTGTGCAGCCAGGCCAAAAGGTCGGCATTGTGGGCCGCACAGGTGCAGGCAAGAGCACGATCCTGTCTGCTCTGCTTCGCCTGTTTGAGCTCGACTCTGGATCCCTTGTCATCGACGGCGTGGACATTTCCAAGATCGGACTGCGTGATTTGCGGCAGCGTGTTGGCGTCATCCCGCAGGAGCCCGTGCTGTTCTCTGGCACCATCCGATCCAACCTGGATCCCTTCCAGCAGTATGATGGTGAGCCGTCTGTTTGTCATGAGGGTCAATCCCATCCATCTAACACATGCAATGATGGCTGCTGGCTCGTTCTGAACAGATGCTGCGCTCTGGGAAGCGCTTGAACGCGCCGACCTCAAGACGTCTATTGCCCAATTGCCCGAAGGGCTGGATGCGCCAGTCTCTGAGAATGGCGAAAACTGGTCGACCGGTCAACGCCAACTCCTGTGTCTCTCCCGCGCGGTCCTCAAGCGTGCCCGCATCCTTCTCCTTGACGAAGCCACCGCATCCGTCGATCTCGCCACAGACGAGTTCATCCAGTCGGCCATCCGTCGCCCAGACTTTGACGGCGTCACCGTCATCACCATTGCGCACCGTCTCAACACGATCGCCGACTACGACCGCATCCTTGTGCTGGGCGAAGGACGTGTGCTTGAATACGATTCGCCAGCCAGACTGCTGGGCGATCCCCAAGGACAGTTTTCGCAAATGGTTGCAGAGACGGGTGCAAGCAACGCGGCCATGATCCGCGCCATTGCCACCGAGACTGCTGCCCGTGCGTCTCCTCACGCCTAGACCTCTCACTGTCATCATCTCGATTGTGTTTGCAATACATTGTACTTGTTGTGCATCCCAGCATGCTGCATGTGTGGCGACAGTTGGGTTGTGGGGAGGAGAGCTCTGAGCAACCAGTCGCGCTTCTGCCGCATCTCTGGTCTGCTGCTGTGGCTGGCACATTGTGCACAACCAGCCGGATTCCAGATGAATGTCGCATGCCATGAAGCAACGGGATCCAGCAGACAGTGCCACGCTTGCTGGCATGGCAGACTGCAATCAAGCTGCCATATCGCCCAGCAGAATGATGTGTGGCAGATCACATAACAGCTGCGATCACTTGACCACTCACAGCATTCATGACCATGATGTCAATCCTTTCGAGTGCAAGCCCTAGTGATGCCAACAAGCACATTCAGATTGTCTTGATTGACCTTAAATGGCTTCAGACTGCTGGCTGCTTGATGATCGCATGCTTCCAGCGGCCGCCTCTGTGGCAATCGCCTTGTTTGGCAAGCCCTTTCTGGTCACGTGACATGTGGCGCACAATGAGACATTTCATCGTTTTTCGGCGTTCCTGCCCACGATTCGTCAAGCACATATGTCACAAGTCGCAAGCCAGCAGACCCAAGCCAATCGAGCGCAAGAGCGGGTCCAAAAGGCCGAAGCAGCTGTCGATGAGGCACAGGCGGCTGTCACGAGAGCGCAGGCAGCTGTCGATGAGGCACAGGCGGCTGTCACGAGAGCGCAGGCAGCGGCCGATGATGCGCAGGCAGATGTCAGGGCGGCACAGGCGGCTGTTCGGACGGCGCAAGCAGCCTTACAAAACGATCCGGCCAACGCTCACCTTCAGGCTGTACTCACAGCTGCAACCGAGGAGAGGAGCTCGTGTCGCGAGTACTGGACGTCGTGTCGCGAGCACTGGACGTCGTGCCGCGAGTACTGGGACTCGTGCCGCGAGGAAAGAGACTCGTGCGAAAAAATGCTTGACAAGGCATATACGAGACTCGACCAGCTGCTTGTTGAGCAACCGTCTGGTGAGTGCTGCTGCATATCAATGGAGGCTGCATGTGCCATGCGATCAACAGATTACTGACACCATTCTGTGGCTGGCCGTGCCTGTGCACTCCAGGCTCGCATTCACTTGTCCCGGCTGCGACTGCTGGATCGGCCAATCACTCAGTCGATCACATCATTGACCAGATGGGAACACTTTGCCTATCATTGCGACAGCTTACGTTTGAATCCAAACCTCGGATGACGCGCAAGGAGTTCCTGGTCGAAAAGCTCCCACTGCTGGATGGGCTGTTTGAGATCGGCGGCTTGACAAACAAAGAGATGAACGTTGGCAAGACATTGTCGCACCGCCTTGTCAAGAGCATCCTCAAGCACCTCGACTTTGATGCCGACCCAACCTTCTGGAGCATGCCAATGTAAGTGACAGGCTGTCTTTGTCATGATCGCGTTTGGTGCCACACCTGCAAGCCTGCCCATTTGACTCATCTCTTCATGCTGTCCAGGGAGCTTTCACTTGATGGGCTGCAGCAGTTGCTCGCCTCGTTGTCGGTCACCAATGAGGCAGGCGTCGCCCTAAACGCCAATGTTCTGCTCAAGTTGATGACGCCCTTGCTCAGATCTGGGCATGAGACCTTCGTCATTGAGCAGCCTCTCAATGCATCTGGCAGACCCGACGCCATGCTGTTGATTGACGGCGTGGCTGCGCTTGCCATCGAGTACAAGTCGCCAGCAGCCGTCATGGCATCAAGCACCAACCATCCGCAGCTTGGCACGTTCAACAGTGATATCACTGCCAACTATTCAGCAAACCAGATTGCTGGATACATCCAGACGGACGGTGGCCCAAGCCTGGGCATCTTGTTCTGCTGGAGCCATTTGTGGCTTTTCGAGCGGCGCGATGGCATCGTTTTAGTCTCGCCGCCAATCCAGCATGACCAGCAGCTCCAGCCACTGACAGCTGCCGAGCATGAGTCGGTTGACATCACGACCGATGTTGAAGACCATGCGGTATTAGCCAGTCGGCTGTCTGTCAGCGGTGCTCTGTTTGGGATGATCCTCGAGGCGCGGCGCCGACACGAACAAGCTGGCGGCATGGCGTCACAGCAGCAAGTCGACGACAGTGTGGATGCAACGGGTGGCTCGGATCAAGGCGTTCCTGACTCGAACTCGGGTTCTGAGCAAGATCATGAGGATTCTGCAAGTGATGGAACGCATGACAGCAACAGCATCGCTCCAGCAGGCCACAGCAGCAGCCACGCGAACACTGAGGCTCAAGAGGACCTCGATGATGGCAGCGAGCATCTCAAGGACGCCACACAGCTGCATGCAGTGTTGCCATCTGGCCTGGATCGTGCATTGCTTTCCGCCGAGGCCGCCGACGCCGCCGAGGCTGCTGAACCAGCAGATCTGACAGCAGCTGCCCAGCCTCATCCATCAGCACCAAGCGCGGCTGATGCCATGGATCGCGAACAAGAGGCGACACTCCAGGAACTTGGAGCGCGTCATGGTTTGACCTTTGGCAGCAAACTCGGCAGTGGACGGGATGCGGTTGTCTACGACGGCGTTTATGACGGCCAGCCATGCGCGATCAAGACCATGATGACCAGCAAGCGCCTCGATGTTCATGATCTCAAGTTCTTATGGAAGCACGAGGCGAGAGTGTATTCCATCCTGGCCGAACTCCAGGGAGTCCGCATTCCGCGGCTGTTCAAGGCCATCTGGGATGACACAGCCTCCTGCGGCATCCTCATCCTGTCGCGAGGCACTCCCCAACGCACGGCATGGACAATCGCAGACCGTGCACTTGCTGCGGAGGCAATGGCGGCAGTCCACGCCAAAGGCGTGATGCATGCCGATGTCGCCAAGCGCAACTTTGTCTTTGCAGAAGTGGATGGACAACGGCAAGCATGGCTGATTGACTTTCAGGATTCGGTAGTTTGTGCCGATGAGGACCCGTTTGCCTGTATGTTTATGGACGATGACACACAAAAAGCATCAGAGATACAGACAGTCATGTCCTTCAACTGCATCGAATGAAAGAATGTGCTGCGGCGTTAATCAGAAACCATGGCATTACAGCCACAACGCCGATCAGAATGAGTGCATTTGATGTATTGAGCGTGTGTGAGCGCCAACACCTGGCTCTGATGGCTGGTAGACTGAGGCCGATTTGGTACATCTGCGACATCGCCAGCTTAGCAGCAGTAACATGCCGCAGAGTCCAGCTCACTTTCTTGTGGAATGACGGCAGAGCAGACCTTGATGGCCAGCACGCCTTGCTAAACATGCGTGTTGTTAGTCTGCTGTTCGGCATTGGGCATGGACAGTAAACACATACAATGGTGGGCCGGGCACACTCTTCCTCGAAAAACGCTCGCTGGACAGCAACGCCCTCGTCCAGAACATTGTCGCCGACAAACGTGTCAAAGTCGTCCTCGTCGTCGTCGTCCTCCATGAGTGACTT
The DNA here is from genome assembly GCA_025526915.1 of Entophlyctis helioformis. NCBI lineage: Eukaryota > Fungi > Chytridiomycota > Chytridiomycetes > Chytridiales > Chytriomycetaceae > Entophlyctis > Entophlyctis helioformis. The sequence goes on along the minus strand of JAHLKH010000069.1, from coordinate 104,585 downwards.
CCACATGGACGGCTTCTTCCCGCCGCCCATCAACGAGAATGCCATTGGTCCGCGTTTGTTGTTGGGGCTGCTGCAAAGTCGTGTTTGTGAATCTCGCCACAGACGAGTTCATCCAGTCAGCCATCCGTCGCCCAGACTTTGACGGCGTCACCGTCATCACCATTGCGCACCGTCTCAACACGATCGCCGACTACGACCGCATCCTTGTGCTGGGCGAAGGACGCGTGCTCGAGTACGATTCGCCAGCCAGACTGCTGGGCGATCCCCAAGGACAGTTTTCGCAAATGGTTGCAGAGACGGGTGCAAGCAACGCGGCCATGATCCGCGCCATTGCCAACGAGACTGCTGCCCGTGCGTCTCCTCACGCCTAGACCTCTCACTGTCATCATCTCGATTGTGTTTGCAATACACTGTACTTGTTGTGCATCCCAGCATGTTGCATGTGTGGCGACAGTTGGGTTGTGGGGAGGATAGCTCTGAGCAGCCAGTTGCGCTTCTACCGCATCTCTGGTCTGCTGCTGTGGCTGGCACATTGTGCACAACCAGCCGGATTCCAGATGAATGTCGCATGCCATGAAGCAACGGGATCCAGCAGACAGTGCCACGCTTGCTGGCATGGCAGACTGCAATCAAGCTGCCATAGCGCCCAGCAGAATGATGTGTGGCAGATCACATAACAGCTGCGATCACTTGACCACTCACAGCATTCATGACCATGATGTCAATCCTTTCGAGTGCAAGCCCTAGTGATGCCAACAAGCACATTCAGATTGTCTTGATTGACCTTAAATGGCTTCAGACTGCTGGCTGCTTGATGATCGCATGCTTCCAGCGGCCGCCTCTGTGGCGATCGCCTTGTTTGGCAAGCCCTTTCTGCTTACATGATAAGTGGCGCACAATGAGACATTTCATCGTTTTTCGGCATTCCTGCCCACGATTCGTCAAGCACAAATGTCACAAGTCACAAGCCAGCAGACCCAAGCCAATCGAGCGCAAGAGCAGGTCCGAAAGGCCGAAGCAGCTGTCAATGAGGCACAGGCGGCTGTCACGAGAGCGCAGGCAGCGGCCGATGATGCGCAGGCAGATGTCAGGGCGGCACAGGCGGCTGTTCGGACGGCGCAAGCAGCCTTACAAAACGATCCGGCCAACGCTCACCTTCAGGCTGTTCTCGATGCAGCAACCGAGGAGAGGAGCTCGTGTCGCGAGTACTGGACGTCGTGTCGCGAGCACTGGACGTCGTGCCGCGAGTACTGGGACTCGTGCCGCGAGGAAAGAGACTCGTGCGAAAAAATGCTTGACAAGGCATATACGAGACTCGACCAGCTGCTTGTTGAGCAACCGTCTGGTGAGTGCTGCTGCATATCAATGGAGGCTGCATGTGCCATGCGATCAACAGATTGCTGACACCATTCTGTGGCTGGCCGTGCCTGTGCACTCCAGGCTCGCATTCACTTGTCCCGGCTGCGACTGCTGGATCGGCCAATCACTCAGTCGATCACATCATTGACCAGATGGGAACACTTTGCCTATCATTGCGACAGCTTACGTTTGAATCCAAACCTCGGATGACGCGCAAGGAGTTCCTGGTCGAAAAGCTCCCACTGCTGGATGGGCTGTTTGAGATCGGCGGTACGACAAAGAAAAACGTGAACATTGGCAAGACATTGTCGCACCGCCTTGTCAAGAGCATCCTCAAGCACCTCGACTTTGATGCCGACCCAACCTTCTGGAGCATGCCAATGTAAGTGACAGGCTGTCTTTGTCATGATCGCGTTTGGTGCCACATCTGCAAGCCTGCCCATTTGACTCATCTCTTCATGCTGTCCAGGGAGCTTTCACTTGATGGGCTGCAGCAGTTGCTCGCCTCGTTGTCGGTCACCAATGAGGCAGGCGTCGCCCTAAACGCCAATGTTCTGCTCAAGTTGATGACGCCCTTGCTCAGATCTGGGCATGAGGCGTTTGTCATTGAACAGCCTCTCAAGACGGCCAATGGCACCAAGACGCCAAAGAAGCCTGACGCCATGCTGTTAATTGACGGCATGGCTGCGCTCGCGATCGAGTACAAGTCGCCAGCAGCCATCGCGGCGACAAACATTAACAATCCGCAGCTCGACACGCTCAACAGCAACAGCAACAGCACCGCCACATTTTCGGCAAATCAAATTGCCGGATATATCAAGGCGAAAGATGGCCCAAGCCTGGGCATCTTGTTCTGCTGGAGCCATATGTGGCTTTTCGAGCGGCGCGATGATGGTGTTTTGGTCTCGCCACCAATCCGGCACAACCAGCAGCTCCAGCCACTGACAGCTGCCGAGCATGAGTCGGTTGACATCACGACCGATGTTGAAGACCATGCGGCTTCAGCCAGTCGGCTGTCTGTCAGTGGTGCTCTGTTTGGGATGGTCCTCGAGGCGCGGCGCCGACATGAACAAGCTGGCGGCATGGCGTCACAGCAGCAAGTCGACGACAGTGTGGATGCAACGAGTGGCTCGGATCAAGATGTTCCTGTCTAGGATGTGTATATGAACGTGTTCAATAATGAACTTTCCGAATACTATCATTTCCAACTCATCAGTTCCTGACTCGAACTCGGGTTCTGAGCAAGATCATGAGGATTCTGCAAGTGATGGAGCGCATGACAGCAGCAGCATCGCTCCAGCAGGCCACAGCAACAGCCACGCGAACACTGAGGCTCAAGAGGACCTCGATGATGGCAGCGAGCATCTCAAGGACGCCACACAGATGCATGCAGTGTTGCCATCTGGCCTGGATCGTGCATTGCTTTCCGCCGAAGCCGCCGACGCCGCCGAGGCTGCTGAACCAGCAGATCGGACAGCAGCTGCCCAGCCTCATCCATCAGCACCAAGCGCGGCTGATGCCATGGATCGCGAACAAGAGGCGACACTCCAGGAACTTGGAGCGCGTCATGGTTTGACCTTTGGCAGCAAACTCGGCAGTGGACGGGATGCGGTTGTCTACGACGGCGTTTATGACGGCCAGCCATGCGCGATCAAGACCATGATGACCAGCAAGCGCCTCGATGTTCATGATCTCAAGTTCTTATGGAAGCACGAGGCGAGAGTGTATTCCATCCTGGCCGAACTCCAGGGAGTCCGCATTCCGCGGCTGTTCAAGGCCATCTGGGATGACACAGCCTCCTGCGGCATCCTCATCCTGTCGCGAGGCACTCCCCAACGCACGGCATGGACAATCGCAGACCGTGCACTTGCTGCGGAGGCAATGGCGGCAGTCCACGCCAAAGGCGTGATGCATGCCGATGTCGCCAAGCGCAACTTTGTCTTTGCAGAAGTGGATGGACAACGGCAAGCATGGCTGATTGACTTTCAGGATTCGGTAGTTTGTGCCGATGAGGACCCGTTTGCCTGTATGTTTATGGACGATGACACACAAAAAGCATCAGAGATACAGACAGTCATGTCCTTCAACTGCATCGAATGAAAGAATGTGCTGCGGCGTTAATCAGTAACCATGGCATGACAGCCACAACGCCGATCAGAATGAGTGCATTTGATGTGCGTGAACGCCAATGACCGAGTCAGACGGCCGATCAGCCGGCAGCATGACGGTGACTGGTTGTTTGAACGCGAGTGTCTTGACTTGACGTGTGAACCGTTCCCACAAGCACGTGGATGCCTATAAAATGCGTGGCTGGCAGCCGCCCCCTCCTTCCATCCAAACCATAATGAGCGGCAACCCAATCACGCAGGAAGACAAGGCACGCATCATGTCGGCAGAGGCCGGCCACCACGGCGGACAGGTTCCTGCCGGATCGTGGGGTGCTCACGCGCAGAGCTACGCAGACAAGGGCTCTTCGCAAGGTGCATCCAAGGGAGGCGCTGGCGGTGGCTCTCACAGCAGTGGCCACAGCAGTGGTGGCCATAGCGGCTCTCACGGCGGCTCTCACGGCGGCTCCACGGCGGCTCTCATGGCGGCAGTGGCAAGCGATAATCTCGCTCGAGCAGCACTCAGCCCGTCGCAGCTCCCAGTAGCAACCGTTGCATTCTGTCCGTTTCATCAAAATGAAGCTGGTTGCAACCACATGGCGATGATGTGCACGACCATGCTCCCGCAGATCACCATCACATCCAGGAGACCGATCCTGCAACGAGCGAGTATGCAGGCTGTCCAGCTGCAGATCCAGCACGAATAAATGCGACCACATTGCAGCCTATTCCAGACTTGCATCCAGACGATCCCATGAGGAGCACACAAGCAACGATGCAGCCAAGTAGCGATGCAGCGATGCAGCTGGAAGGACAACCGGCGAACGGCATGCATGCGTACTCGATTCATTGCCAATCCCCGCACAGACTACTTCATGTACTTTTTGCGGTAGTACGGAATGAGCTTCTTGAGGTGCTTGCGCTGGGTGGCCGTTGCGAGCACACGCTTCTTGCGCATGATGCGCTTCCAGCCGACACGGTTGTGGTTGAGGCGGGTGCGGCCGGCCTTGGCGCGCTTGAACAGACTGTCGCGGCCGACGACCATCCATCTGTCGTGTGTTGGGTGTCGGCAGTGGGGAGCGGTGAGGTGGGTCAGCACGGGATCTTGGTCAAAGGTCAGCGAGCAGCGTGCAGGCGGAAACGCACCTGGACACGGCGGCCTTGCAGTTCTTTAACTTGTAGTACTTGGTCTTGCGCTTGCCGCACACCTTGTTCATGTCCTTCTTGCGGATGTATGTGTGCTTGAGCCGGCACAGCAGCGAGGTGCCTGTTATCGCTGTTGCTGTCGTTGCTGTCGCTGTCGCCGTCGTTGTTGTTGCCAAAGACAGCGCCGTTGTTGATCGGCTGCCAGCGACGGTCTGGGCGAGCGAGTGCATGGAGCGGGGAGCAGCCAGCACGGAGCGGCGCATGGCCAGAGCGCTCAGCGATGCAAGGGCCGAGACGGGTGCCGAGACGCATGCGGCTTGTGCGGCTGTGTGCATGGCGTTGCTGCGGGCGGCCGCTGCCGTTGCAGCACCACGCACGGCTCTGAGCATGATTGACGGGTTCTGCGCGGTCAGGTAAAACGCAAAGTGTCATCAGGTCAGGCTTCAATGTCGATGCGCTCGTACTGGCAGCGACAGACGGGACAGACGTGCGACTGCGAGTGGATGTCGAATCTCTCGAGACACTGGATGCATGTCGTGTGGAACACATGCGAGCAGCTCAGCAGCGCCAGGCTCTTGCGTGCAGCTCGCTTGATCGCCGTCTGGCGATGGCCAGATCGGGCACAGGTCGTGGCGCCAGCCTTGTCAGTCTTGACAGGCAGCTCGCCAGTGATGCGGGCAATAGACGATCCACACGTGCGTCGCTTGGTGGATGCGGTCGCTGCGAGCGTAAAGGATCCGTCGTCGGTCAGCGGCATGATGCAGATGGGACATGCTTCGTCTTCGCGTTCTGCTGCCTTGAGTAGCGCTTCATCCCAGTCCACTCTGCTGGACGGTCCTGCTCCAGCGTGCGATCCGCTGTGTCCTTGACTCTGCAGACTCTCCATGGTCGCCGTCGTGCTAGGGATACACCGGCGACGATGCCATGATGGCAGCCACGACCATCAGAAACCGCCACGCATCGAATGCAATGCTGGATTGCGATGATGGCGCACCTGTTGATGATCTGCCGACTGGATTGCAGATCTGCATCCAGATCTTGCAGCACTTCCTGCAGCTCGTAGCTGGAAGACGCCATGGATGCGACAAGAGCCTGACTGCACATGGCCAGCTGGATCGCATATCGAGACTGGTCAGCTGCCAATGCCAGCACTTGGCGATCCTGCTGCTTGTACGCCCGCTCACCTTGTTCAAGTGGTACTTGGCAAGCAGTTTGGGATCCTTGGGTGGATGGGTCCGACGGTACTCTGCGTATGCACGTGCCTGCCGTGCCATTCTCCATGCAGCCTGTATCCTGCAGTGCAATCAGCATTCTCGTTCAGCTAAACAAGCCACAAGCGACATACAGTGCACCGCAGAGTGTCAACACGCGGCACACATACTTGACAGCACACCGCACGCGATACGCCTTGCGGCCCGCGTTGGTCAGCAGCCGCTCATAATCCGTCTCTCTGCACAGCGGACAGCATCGCTGCTGCACATACGACTCGTACGACTGGATGCACGCTTGATGGAAGATGTGCGAGCACGACAGCAGGATCTGCGACTGGGTTGTGAATGGCTCTTGGCAGATCGGGCATGGATGCGAGAGGTCGCCGCGCGCAGAGGTCTTGGACTTGATGGCTGCCCAGTCGGATGGCGACAGTGGATCTGGTGGCTTGGGAACGATGCCCAGCTTCTCGGCTGGACGGCACGCGCATGGCTGGTAAGCATGGATGTCTGCAGGTATGCACGCAAGCCAATGCAGCTGGGTCAGCCTACCAAGCGTCAGTGGGCGAGTGTTGCCGTCCAGGATGCGATCCATGTCTGGCTCTTCGGCATAGCAGCTGCCTTGCACCCGCCGTGACGCCGTCTTGGTCGCTGTCATGTGGACATGGCCGTGCATGCCACCGCGCCGTTGAATCTGTGCTGCTGCGGTTGTTGTTGTTGCTGGCGGCGTGTCGGGTCCAGCCGCAGACGCGATACACAATGCGTCAACCGACTTGCTCAACGCGACGGTGGCTGCGTCTGACATGGCAGCCATTGCAGCAGCTTGTTGCCGCTTCTGTCGCTCCATGTCCTTGCTCCACCTGAGCAGCTGCCGCTGCCGAGTGCTCAGTGGCATCGCCGGCTTTCTCGCGACGTTGGTGCCACAACGGCCTCCAAGACTCGGCAGAGGCGTGGCTGCCAGTCCAAGGCGACTGCCTGTGCTGCTCGTGCCGCTTCCGCTGCCGGCAGCATGCAGATGGAGCCGCGCCAGATGGTCTTGGATGGCGGCTGCATACAGCGGGCCGCGGAAGAACGGCGAGGTGGGTGTCGCAGAGGCTGCTGCGTGTGGCGGGGCGTTCCGATGGCTGCTCATCTGTGTGGGTTTACAGGTTGAAGCTGTGCTGCAAAAAGCATGGCCACCAAAGTGACCAAAAATGAAGGCGAATGTCGAGATTGGTTGAAGTAATTGTTTGATAACCCTGTCTCTTCGGCCCTCGATGAGGAGAGAGTGACACTGATTGCTTTCAAGGATCTGCTGTCACAGGCACAGTCAGTTGTGGGATGCATGTGCTGGATGCATCACGTGACGTGGATAACAGATCGCGTCGCGGGTCGCTCTCGCCGTCTTTATCGCGAACCACGACAGCACGAGCATGGCAGACGCACCGCCGGCCGTCACGGACGCTCTCGGCATCGCAGGCGGCATCCTGCTGAGCATCTGTGCCATCCCGCAGCTCGTCGTCATGTGGCAGAACCGTGTACGTCTGCTCGCCATCCGTGCAGCGCTCTCCCCAGCACGGCCCCCTGCTCACCCGCCCACATAACAACCCATCTGCCGGCCCATACGGCGCATCTGGCCCCATCTGGCCCGTGCGACACCGCCAGTCGGCTCGAGACGTCTCGCTGCTGTGGATATCGGCGTACACGGGCGGCTTGGTGCTGACACTGGCGTACCTGACGCTTCTGCGGGCATGGGCAGGCGCGATCCCGCTCGTGGTCGAGACGGCGCTCGGGCTCGCCGTGCTGCTGTCCAAGGTGGTCCTTGACCGTGGCTGGTTCGGACCGTCTCCACGGCCAGCACCAGCCCACGATCTGACTGGCGTGGCCGTGCACTCATAAACACGGCACACATCGAACCCTAAACAGTGATGGTAGAATGGTGCTTATTTGGAAGGAAACATTCACAAAGAGAGACACAAGGCACACACTCGCAAGCGTTGGGAGAGAGAGAGAGAGTGGGCAGCGATTAGAACTTGTTCTCGGTGAACCAGGCAGCGACACCTTCGCGGTCGCTCTTGTACCACTTGGTCGATCCACGGACACGCTCGACAGCCTGCTTGAGCGGCGCCGTGACAGCCTTCATCTGATCGACACGCTTGGCCTTGGCATCCTCCGCGGCAAGGTCGTCGCCACGCGACCAGGCCTCAACCTCGTCGGCAAACTCGTCGCCAATCTGGACAGACACGACGATGCTGACCGTACCGCCAAGAAGTCCCAGAGACGACTTGAGGTTGACGTGGAGCGTGTCCCAGTTGGCCTTGAGCCACGTCCAGAGGAGCGGGTACACGGCCTCCTTGGGCGGCGCCATGGCCACCGAGCTGACAATGTACACAGAGTCCTGCAGGCGGATCTGCTCCTGGTCGAGCGCCATGGCGAGCACGCGGTGGGCAATCTCGATGTCGGGCGACGAGCCAAGAACGCCAAGGGCGACAGACCGCACCTGCGCGTCAGTGGTCGTCTTGAAAATGTCGAGAATGGCCTCGAACTCGGCCGTGCTGGTCGAGTTGGTCATGACCGTGTAGAAAATGGCGCCACGCAGGTTCGAGTGGAACGCCTTGTCGTCGCCAGCCAGCGACAGCTTGAAGCGGCGCTGGAACTCGGCAATGACGGCAGCGTCGCCGGCAGAGGCAGCGCGGCGGAGAACAAGGGTGCGCTTGAGGTGCGCGACATCGTCCTCGGTGTCAAGGTACTCGAAGCCGACCTTGGCAGCCTTGGGAGAGAAGATGGAGCGCTGGAGAGCGTAGATGCCCTCGAGAATGTCCTTGTCCTTGTAGTAGAGGCTGACAAGCTGCGAGAGACGCGTGTCGAGCTCGCTGAGTACAAAGTAGTTGTCCTCGGCAGCAAAGCTCTTGACAATGTCAAGAACACCGGCCGTGGTGGAGAGGCCGGCTCTGGCCGTGGCAAAGGCGTCAGAGAGGATGCCGATGCGGTCCTCGGACGTGAGGTTGTTAAAGTGGAGCTTGAGGGCTTCGCCAAACGAAGACTGCTGCTTAGCCGAGAGACCGACGCGGTAGAAGCCAGTCGTCTGGTAGTTGAACTTGTAGTAGTTGCCAGTGACCTGCGAGTACGGGAACGTGATCTTGGCCTCCTTCTCGGTAAGCAGGTAGCGGACCGGGCTGTGGGGGTTGACGTGCGTGACGATCGTGAGGGGCACCGACCAGATGGTGCTCTTGGCCTCCTCCTCGGCAGTGAGATCGCCCGAGGCAAGGAAACGCGTCTGGTGCACCGTCACGGTCAGCTCCTGCTTGGTGGCGTCAAACGACTCGTCCTTGATGGTGATGATGGGGAAGCCCATCTCGCGGGTCCACGCGTACATGAGCTTGGCCACGTCCTGGCCCGAGGCACCGGACAGGGCGGCCCACAGGTCGACGGTGCGGGCGTTGGAGTAGGCAAACTTCTTGAGGTACGCGCGGACACCGTTGGCAAACACATCGGCGCCGAGGAAGGCCGAGAGCATGCGGATGACCGAGGCGCCCTTGGAGTAGGAGATGGCATCAAAGATCTGGTTGATCTCCGAGGGGTGCTTGACGTCGACCTCGATGGGGTGCGAGCTGCGGAGGGCATCGAGGCCAAGACCGCGGGCAAAGTCGTTGGACACGAACTGGGTCCACACCTTCCACTCAGGGAAGACGTGGTTGGTGGCCTGCCAGCCGACAAAGGTGGCAAAGCCTTCGTTGAGCCAAAGCTCGTTCCACCAGTCCATGGTCACCAGGTTGCCGAACCACTGGTGGGCAAGCTCGTGGCCGACCACGTAGGCGACGCCCTGCTTGGCCGAGACACTGGTCTGGCTGCTGACAAGCAGCGCCGTCTCGCGGTACGTGACGAGACCCCAGTTCTCCATTGCGCCGGCGGCAAAGTCGGGAATGGCAACCATGTCCATCTTGGGGAGCGGGTAGGCGCAGTCAAAGAACTCGGAGAAGTACTCGAGGACTCTGGCCGAGACTTCGTTGGCAAAGAGACCCTTTTCGCCCTGGCCCTTGAGCGCGTAGACGCGGCACTTGATGGGCTTGGCGTCGGCAGGCGTCTTGGGCTTGGACTCGGTCTCGACAAACTCAAAGTCGCCGACACAAAAGGCCAGAATGTAGGTGCTCATGATGGGGGTGCGGGCAAACTTGATCGTCTTGATGGCCTTGCCGTCGACCTCGGAGACCTTTTCGTCAACGACGTTCATGTTGCCGAGACCGGTGAGGGCGGCATCGATAACGAGCGTGGCGTCAAAGGTGGCCTTGAGGTTGGGCTCGTCCCAGCAGGGGAAGGCGCGACGGGCGTCGGTGGCCTCGAACTGGGTCGAGACGAGGTAGCGCTTGTTGCCGTCCTTGTCGGTGTAGCCACTGCGGTAGAAGCCAGCCATCTTGTCGTTGTGGATGCCAGTGAACTCGATCGTGAGCACGGCCTTGGCGCCGGCGGGAAGGGCATTGTCAAACTCGAACGTGACCGTCTCGGCTTCTTGGTTGGTTGTGATGGCCTTTGCCGTCTGGCTGTTGGATGGTTCCAAGAGGACAGAGCGGTGGTGCGCACATGATCCGAGAGGGGTCAGATGACGAGCCGGGTCAGGCGGCGGTCAGTCGCTGAACAGGCGGAGATTGTGTGCGCAAGCCAAGGCAAGTCACATACGTGGACTCGGTCTTGACGTGGGTGACGACGACCTTGGCAGACTTGATGGTCAGCTCCGAGGCGTTTGCCACAATGGTGGTGGTGTCCTCCTTGACGTCGAGGCTGCAACAGAGACGGACAGAGACGGACAGAGACGGACAGGTCGATGTGGCGGATTGCGCAATGGTGCACGGCAGCGTCGGCAGATCACGGGTGCAGGCCAAGGACAAAGCACGCGGTTCAATGACGTGGCAGACGGAGAGCGGTGCGGGGCAATGCGGCGAACGGGACAAGGAGCCGACACGGCCGACGCAAGGACAGAGGTCGCAGTGGTCAGGGTCAGCAAGGCGGGGGATCCACAGACCGGGGGGCAAGGGATGCCACGGCAAGAGGGCCGCAGCAAGGGCAAGGGAGGGCAGCAAGGAACGACACATGCACATGCACAGGCAGCAGCGAGCACACAAGGCCGCTTGAACGAGGCCAGCACGGCGAGCGGTCCAAGGCACAACGAGGCACAGCGAGCGAGGCAAGAGACAGCGAGGCAAGAGACAAACACCGACGCACCTGACAGCGACGGTGCCGTCAAAGACAAAGGTGTCAAAGTTGGGCGTGAGCGACAGGTCGTAGTGCGAGGGCTTGACGTTGGCGGGCAGCACGTCGCGGGCAGCGGGCGCAGGCGTTCCGGCGGCGGCGGTCTCGGGCGAGGCGTGGCAGTAGCACATTGTGTGTGTGGGTGGTGACTGTGTGTGGGTGGTGTGTGAGGTGGTGGTGGTCTGCACCGGAAGGGGCGTGAGACAGCCGACAGACAGCCGTGAGAGGGCACAGGGGCCAAGGCCAAGGCCAGGGGCGGCCACGACTCACCTGCGAGGGCGGGGGCGAGATCTCTGGTTGAAGCGCGGGAAAGAGCGACGGCGCGGCTCGCAGAGAGCGGCCTCGCGGCCCTTGGTGGGCGTGCGCTGATTGGCCGGGCTTGCATGGCATTGGCTGTCAGTGAGTGGCTTGACAGCGACCGGCATTGGCTTCCTTGACAGCGACTTGACCGACATCCCCTGGCAGCTCTCATGCCCACGCCCACGCCCACGCCCACGCCCACACCTGCTACACAACCATCGCACGACCCAACCAGCAGCAGCAGCAGCAGCAGCAGCAGTGGCAGCTTTGCGTGGCTGTAGGTCGCCCTGCCTGAATGCGTGGCTGCATGCCTGGCCTTGGCTGCCCACTCACGCATTCCCAACGGGCCGTCCGGTCACTACAGACGCAGCGAGCGGGTCCGCCAGGCTGCGGCCGGCGGCGGGGCCGGCGCCGTCTCGGCCATCATCACCTGCCCGCTCGACATGCTCAAGATCCGCTTACAGAACGACCAGCCTGTCCAGGCATCTGCCCAGCACTCGGCCCAACACTCGGCTTCGGCATCAGCATCGGCGTCGGCGTCGCGGCCAGCTTCATCCACAACAGCCACGCGGCTGGTGTCCATCTGGGCCACCGAGGGCATCACCGGCCTCTATCGCGGCGTTGGCGCAACGGCAGCCGGCTACCTGCCCACGTGGGCCATCTACTTTTCCGTCTACGAGTGGGCAAAGGACGCTCTGCAGGACCTCTTGGGTGCGTCTGTCGTCTCGTACTCTCGCACGATCGCTTTCTGCACTCCGCCGTGACTGACACGCTCATGCTTACACCAGGTCTCTCGCAGCAGACGACGCTTGTCCACATCCTGGCTGCCTCCCAGGCCGGCGCCATCAGCACGCTGGTCACCAATCCCCTGTGGGTCGTCAGAAGTGAGCGCCGTGCTGCCGGCATTCCCCTCCAACCACACAACCTCCAGTCTGCAACTGTCGTACAACTGCCGCGCAACTGACCCACAACTGACCCCACATCTGCCATGTCAGCGCGTATCATGACCCAGCCTCGCATCCCTGCGCCAGACTCGCCCTACTACTACACGTCTGTCTTGAACGCGCTCTCCACCATTTACCGGCAAGAGGGCTGGATTGCCCTCTACAAGGGCTTGGGTCCATCTCTTGTCGGTGTCAGCCACGTCGCCATCCAGTTCCCTCTCTACGAACGCCTCAAGATCGTGCTCCAAGGTCGGCCATCCTGTCCACCGCTCACTGGCCACCCCTTGCTGACTGGCCATTGACTCACATGCACGGCCCGGCAGATGAGAACGGAAAAGTCAGCGGATCTTGGATCCTCTTTGCATCAGCTGCCTCCAAAATGGCCGCGTCCTCAGCAACATACCCCCATGAAGTCATCCGCACAAGGCTCCAGACACAGCTCACGCGAAACCGAAAGTCGCCCGCAACCCCCTCAAGCAGCTCGGATCTGCGTGCACTCTTCATGACCCCACCGTCGGCGCATCCTCCTGCTGCCGAAGAGTCCCATCGCATGCCTAAATACCGCGGCCTGCTGCAGTCGGCCCGCGTCATCCTGCGTGAAGAGGGCGTGTACGGGTTTTACAGCGGGTTTGGGACCAGTCTCGTGCGCACCGTTCCTGCCTCGGCGCTCACCATCTGGACATACGAGCTCCTGTCTGCCTGGCTCAAGCGGTTGGCGGACCAATAAAGCAGACGGATGCAAATACAGACCGTTTGGTACCTTCTCTTCTTCTCAAGTCACGTTCGTCAAGTGTGACGTCATTGGATGGGCGGATCCCCCAGCCGAAATAATCACGCTTCGTCCACTCAGACCTGCTCTCGATCTTGTCGCGCCATTGTCCACATGAAGCTCTTTGGTCTGGCGCTGTTCGAGACCGCTGGTGGTCCGACGCTGCCCACCAGCCCGCCAGGCAGCTCGGCAGGACCCCATCGCAAGCATGCTGGGACATCAGCCGCAGGCGCCACGCCCATGCCAGCCGCCGCCAGCGCCATGTCGCCGATTGCGGCTCTGACCATGGCCAAGTCGGACCTGGTGGGTGCAGCGGGGAGCGGCGAGAGCGCGGACGGGTCGGTGGTCTTTGTGACGGATTATGAAGGGTCGGCACCCGCGCATCCCGACACACCAGGCAGCGATCCGGCGCTGGCCAGTCGCGTGCGTATCGCGTCTGGTGCGGCACCTAGTCTGCTCAACGTCAAGAAGCCGACAGGTGCAGGGCACTCGCCTGCCAGCGCTGCGCCAGTGGCGGCTTCGGCAGGATCACAGGTATGCATGCAGGGAGCGAGACAGCGCGATCTTGGCCGTGGTGATTGCCCGGTCTGCTGGCCATGCTGCTCTGTGATCGAGTGCTAATTGGCGCGACGTGTGCGGATTGGATCTGCAGAGCCCATCGAAAGTCGGACGGCAGCTGGCGCCGCTCGCGCCGCCCTGTCTGGTGCCTGTTGCCGTCGAGCCCGTCTCGGTCGTTTACCAGTCGCGAGCCAAAGCAGCCTCTGACCTCCACCACCATCCGCAGCAGGCAGAACACGCCACCACAGGCTCGCTGCTGTCCAGTGCATTGTCGCGCAACCCAGCGACGCGCCAGTCGCCAGTCTCTGCGTCGTCGGCATCCATCTCGACCCTCAACAGCGACACGGCTGTCCTACACCAGCAACAGCCGCACCAGCAGCCGCCTGCACACGCACACGCACACGCACTGGCACCGCCATCCCACCCAAACGCCATAAGCCCACCAGAGCCGCACGGCAGCGGCTACTTCCACGCACGCGTCTCGCATGCCGTGACCTCGCCCACACCCAAAACAACCGTCATGACCATTCTCCCACGCGCCGCCGGCATCGTGTCGCAACCGCCGTTCCACCACCACAACCACAACCACCACAGCGCACATCTGCACCACAAGCACCAGTACCAGACGCTGTCCGTCGGCCACCAGTCCCCGCTGTCAAGCCACGTCCATCGTCCATCGCCTCCCGCCTCAACCGGCATTCAGCTGCGCACAACATCCGCGCCGCCGCTGTCGCCTGCCGTCGCGCCAGACCAGCCGCCCTCCAGCGCCGGCGATCCCGTGCACAGCCCGCCAGCCAGATCGGCGTCAGGCTCGGCAGGTCTCCCGCCACACGAGCCGCATCCCGCCGACAGCCATCCCGCACCACATCAGCCAACACGCGGGGCGCTATCGTCTGGCCGCGGCGCGGGCTATATCCCAAGCACGCCATCATCCCTCCAACCTCCGGCCCCGCAACAGCAGCAGCAGCAACACGTGCAACAGATCCCCAACGGCCATCCATCGCGGCTCTCCCTCGCCCTCTCGCTGCGCCGCTCCAAAATGTGGTCGCCGCCCGCGTCCTCGTCGTCGTCGTCGTCGAATGCACCAGCCGCCCCGTCTGCCTCCTTGCCAGCACAACCGCCTCCACCAACACCGCCGCCGCTGCTTGCACGGACGCACCAACCCGTGTCGGGCACGGACGCTGACACGGAGAGCGATGACGAAGGCAACGACGACCGGCACGACCGGCACGCGAGCACCACGCCAAGGAGCAGTGGCAGCAGCAGCGGCACTCGCGGCTGGAACCCCGTCCCACCCAAACGCGAGTCGATCTGGTCCATCAACAAGCGATGGAACGATATGATGTCGTCTGCACGACCCGAGACGGGGCCGAGTGCATCGCCACAGACATCAGCATCCACGTCCATGTTGACGCCGCCTTGGTCTGCGTCGTCGTCGTCGTCGCTTGGTGCGCATGCGCCGCTGTCGGAGAGCGGAGAGAGCCGCGTGCGGTTCCGTGGACATCGGCGGGCAGCACACACCGGTGCGACGGTTCTTGGCACCGAGACAAGTGGGAGTGGGGGTGGCAGCGGGGGTGTGAGTGGTGCACGCAAGAGCATATCGTTCAGCGAGACGGTCAGGTGCCGATCCATCTCGCGTGTCGAGGATCTGGTTGCTGCGTTTGATCGCGGAGGCGCGAGTGGCGAGACTGCTGGACAGCACGCGAGTGGCGTTGGCGAGCTTGGTGATGACGATGACGACGATGAGGACAAGGAGGAAGATGACAATGACGACGACGATGATGATGGTGATGATGATGACGACGAGGTGCAAGTCGAGCACGATGGCCAGGTGGAGCTTGAGCGCGGGCAAGGGCAGGTGACATTCAACTGGTCAGACGACGACGAAGACGACAGTGACGGTGACGGTACGAGCGAGAGTGACGACGACAGCAAAGACTCGGATCAAGAGTCGGGCACGGGCGAAATGACGCCGCAACGGCACGCAAGCCGCCAGCAGCCGTTCAAAGTCACACCAATCACAACAGCGACGACCGCGAAAGCCAGCCCGGCACGCAGGGATAGCGGCACTGGCGCAAGCACGCACACAGCCAGCAGCACCAACAGCAGCGCGTCGCGTCGCCGCAACCCCCGCCGCACCGGCACCGGGTTCAGAGAATCGCGTGCATCGTATTTGGGGATCAGAGGGTCGTCTGGCCGGCCATCAACGCGCGCCGATACATCGCCAGACCTCTTGGATGCAGACGCGACCCTCGACTCTCTCCTCGCGCTCAACGATGCAGACTATGGCTGCCTGCAGCCATCGCCACCCGCACCATTGCACAAACCACAACACATGGCCATGGATCGTGTCGTGTCTCGTGGACCGGTGGCTGCACACGGCACCGGTGCGGATGCCACTTCCGCGCAGACCACAACAACAGTCGAGGTCCAGGACGATGCGACGATCCTTGAAGCAGCCATCAAGGAGATTGGCGATGTGGAGTCATCCGTCTCCATGACGGGATACGCACGTCGCAGGCAGACTGTCGAGTTTGTTGCGACCATGGTCCCTGCACGCGTGTCGTTTGAAAGGGACTGTCTCGATCACACGACGCCGGCACTGGCGTTGCCAAGACACGGACCGGCATTCGTGCGACGGCAGCATTCGCGACCACCAGCACCCGTACCGCCGTCCCAGCTCGTGCAGCAGCCTGCTGTCGTCATTGATGCGTCGGCTCCCATGACGCCTGACCCGGAGCCAGAGCCAAAGCCAGCAACCAGCAACAATGCCAACAACAACAAGGACGACGACGATGACGACGATGATGATGATCGTGATGGCGACGACGACGACGACGACGACGACAGCAGTGTCGACGACGGCCACGATCCTTGCGACCCGCCCGCCTTGCCACTGGACGGCCCACCGCTGTTTGACGAACTGGATCTCTCGCTGTACCGCATATCGCGTATCCAGAGCGGCCAGCTGCTGCCGCTCTGTGCGAGCATCAGCTCGCTCGCGGGCGGATGCCCCACGCCGCGCGACTCGCGGTCGCCAAGCCCGGCACTGCTGCTCCTCTCTGACGTGGCGCCCATGGTTGCAGGATGTGCTGCGGGCAGCAGTGGCAGTAGTACAGGGCGGGATGGACAGGGCAGCAAGATCGAGCCGCTGCGTGCATGGAATTCCGAGAGTCTGTTGGTGGCCGAGGGTGGAGGCGACCATGGCACAGGGGCTGCGAGCGAGAACGGGGAGCCGCGCGAGAGGGTCGATGATGGCCGGAAGGGAGCAGGTGGAGCGGGCGGAGGAGGACTGCCCGGATCCGTCGAGTCGATGTGGCAAGGACGGCCGGCGGCCGCGAGACCAGGCCAGCAGCCCACACGCGTCGACCGCGGCTCAGTTGTTGTGGACGTGGTGGTGCAGCCGTACACGACGCCAGAGGCTGCGGCTGACGGCCAGCCGCCGGATCTGCTGAGAGAGCTGGAGCATCTGCTGGACTTGTCGCATGTGCCTGCGGCCGGCGGGCCTGTGATCACGCTTGCTGCGCTTGCTGCGCATGGGTCTGCGGGCGGCGATGGTGCTGGGACGGCTGCCAACAGGACAGAGTATGACGACGACAGCGAGGGCGATCGCACGGCGCAGGCGGCAAGCCAGGATGCCGTGGGACGCGGGCAGCAGCCGAGCGATCTGTCGGCCATGCACGCCATGCCGTCCGAGTCGACGCTCGCGTCCAGCGACAGGACATCGCTGACCGATTCGCGCGGATCGCGGTCATCCAAGCCTGCCGATGTGCTGGTATGGCCGACACCACCTCTGTCACAGCCGCACGCAACATCCTCGTCGTCGTCGTCGTCATCGACCGTCTCGTCACTGCGCACAGTCTCTGTAGCCAACAGCCGGCCATTCAAGTCGCGAGGGCGGCTTGTCAAACCGTCTCGCCACGAGCCCCAGCCGCCAGCCGTGCACATGCCGCCACAAGCGGTACAGACCCCGCAGACCCACGAGCCGGCATTGGACAAGATGGACGCGCATGTACCCGCACACTCGCACCTGCCGCCCACGGACACGACAGCGTGGCGATCATCCAACTCGTTCAGCAGCTCCAACACATCAACCATCACGCCGCCAGGTCTCGACGCCGCATCGCTCCCTCTGCCGCCTGCCTACCGGCCCATCAACCCAAGCCCAAGCTCGAGCCCGTCAACAGCCATATCTACAACCACAGCCACAGTTACAACCACAGCCATAGCCACCAAGCCCGATCTCGCCGCGTCGCGACACCGGCCCCTCTGGCGGCTCCTCAGCCAGATGTTCACCAAGTCGCCAGCGCCGCCCGGATCCCTCCCCCACACTCACTCACACTCGCCCACGCCTACTCGTAGAATCCAGCCCATCTAGTTGCCCTCCTGCACATCTGTTGCTATATAAAGCATGACATGACATGGTTGACTATTGCCGGACCGACCGACCGACCGACCGACGGTCTGTCTGTAAAATCTGTCTGCGTGTATGCCTGTGTATGCCTGTCTTCAATTGTCAGAAACAAACGGGACATGCACACGCCGGCAGACGTTGGAAAGGGATGGTGATAGGGGAGGAAGGGATGAAAGGAGACGAGAAGAGAGAGCGCAGATGAATGCATCCGTGGATCCGTGGATCACTGGATCAGTGGTGCATGTTGTCGATGGCCAGACGGGAGCCAAACTTCTTGTCGACCTTTTCCAGGTGAGCGATCATCTTGGGCTCCTCCCACGGGTGATGGCCCATCTGTTGCGGTTTGGCGTTGCGGGGTGCGTGGGGGTGTTAGGACGAGCAGACGCATGGCTTGGTGCTGGGCGGCGGGCGGCTGCGGCTGCAGGGGCTGGCGCACTGGCGGGAATGGGCGAGTGCTGGCCCGTGCGCAGCAGCCAGTGCCAGCCAGTTCCAACCAGTGACAGGCAACGAGCCAGTGCCAGCCAGTGCCAGCCCGCTCGCTCACTCGGCAATCACAACGGGCGACGACGCAGCCAGCGACGCAGCCAGCGACGACTCACAAAGTGGTGGCCGCCCTCGTAGTAGCAGCGGAAGGACAGGAAGAAGATGGCGCAGCTCATGTACAGCGACGGGAACCAGCGGCCGCCGACCTTGGGCACCGGGAACACCCGCGGGTACGAGTAGTTGTAGGGTCCGTGTCCGTGTCCGCCCATTCGACTCTTTGGCTTGCTCGTTAAGTGCGTTTGTAACGAATTCACCACAAATCCAGGCCCGGTTCTCATACCATTACCCCTGGTGGAATTGCTGTGATTGGTCAATCCTGTTGGAATCGCTGTGATTGGTCGATCTAGAGAGCCCTTGAGAAGTGCTGACACTGCGCGATGCGAGCACAGCAACGGCAGTGGTGCAGGTAGCAGCGCCTGCTGTCTCGCTGGGCGGTGCGTGTGTGTCCTCCATGGATAAAGAGGGACGAATGCATAGTCATGTGCAACGCTCTCTCTCTCTCTGAGGAGCATGCCATTCCACACACACACAGACCAGTGCTCCATTCATTGCTGCCAAACAATCAGAGAATGTCAATGCAAACACCAGATCGCGACTTGCCACGACACACAACAACACGCAACAACAAACCAACAAGCACGCCCAACACACATGGGAGTCGTCGGCGCGACTCCTCCCATCGACAAAGCAGGTGGTAGCAAAACCTTTGATCCCACAAACCCTCTCTCGGGTGCAATTCAGGTCGTGGTACAGCCCCATCAAACACTGCAGCAGCACAACACAGAGTGTCCGCCCATCCAGTGTGTTGTGCATGTGGACGTTCTCAGTCTTTTTGCCGGCGATATCTACAAAGCAGCACCAATACTGCTGGCACAGCCAGAGGAAAACTGGACGCCGACACTCGAGCCGCTCATTGCCAGCCTCGCAGCATCAATTGGAAAGCTCCACATGGTCCGGCTCCATGTCAATGGCTCGCTTCTCAACACCAATATCAAGGCTGTCCGCACTGAGCGGGCACGGGTAAATTTGGAAGCAGCATTGTCGATCCAGACAATGGTGGCCAAGCGAAAAGCAGACCAGAAAGGCAACAGGCTCACAAAGTATGCCACTTGCTGTTGTTGATTTGCATGCCGTGCTGACTGAGTGCCCTTCCAGGGACGAGATCCAGTCACTCCAGTGGGCGTTTCCATTGACATGCAAGCGTAAGGCGGCAATCTGTGGGGCCATTGGGGGTCTTCTTGGATACTTTGGGGAAGGGTCATCTGTGTGCCTTTGCGATAATGAGGCGGATGTTTGCATTGCATGCCGCGTGCGCGAAGCAAGGTTGGTTGGATCTTCTGCATGCCTCTCCAATCCATGGCTCACACGCCTTTCTTGACAGCAATGTGCCGGTCGTCGTCATCAGTGGTGATACCGACCTCATCTTTCATTGTGCCGGCTATTGCCCTGTCCTGCTGCTGCAAATGCGCGGCAGACAGATTGCACAGATAAGATCATACAACCACCCAGGTGTAGCATCTATTGCAGCCACCTTTGGCTTGCCAGAGATTCTTGACATCTGCCGGTTGGCAGCAGCAGCAGCGAGAAATGACTATTTTCATTGTGATGAGATTGGTATGCTGGCTTGCCTGCTTTGCAATTTTGGATGCCATGCACTGCGACCTTGACTTATGCGTGATGCTGCAATGATGACTTGCAAGGGATTGTCACGGCTGCAAAGTGCATTATGGCATGCATTCGTTTTGAGGCAACATGGGCAGGGATCACTGTCGCAGAGTTCTGTCAACGCCTGCAAGACCCAGACCTTGCCAGGATGTTTGTGGACGTCTTCAAGGCCTCATTTATGTTGCAGATGTACAAGATCGGCGGCAAGCCTCTTGCTCAATCGTTCAGCAATGCCTTCGCGGTGTTTCTCGACCGTGACGAAACTGGAGCGGATATTGGAGAGTTCACAGACCAAAGCCATGGTTGTTATGGGGATGTTTTTGCTCAAATGATACCGCTGTAAGTCTTGCTTGGGATGCACTTGGACAGCATGGCATTGACATGAATGCATGCATCATCCAATGGCAACAGCAGGACTGCCAACAGGACCGCCTCGGCTCGAAAAAAGTTGGCATGCTTGTGATCTCTGGAGGATTCTCATGGCACTGATTCTGATGGATGCCACTGGCAGATCTGCCTCTGCATGCACGGCCTACAGCAACTGCTGCTTGAGCCACACGGCACAGCAGCGGAAGGGCAATGCCAGTGGTGCGGTTTGGCACGTTACACGGGATGAAGTCATGGTGCTCGCCAAGCACATTGTCAACACAAGGTGGCTGGACGACGTTTTTGTCATGCTCAATGGCTGCCGTGTTGTGTTTATGTAACGGATGCTCGGTCGCGGTCACGTGATCCACGTGACCCACGTGACCGGACAGACATCGCCCGGCCGCGTTCCCCGCTCTGGTTGCCCCCGTTCTTGCAGTCGTCTGCCCGCCCTTCCTCGCGTGCATACTCACTGCCCCTGCAACCAGCCGGCAAGTCCGCCTGGAGGCCCAGTGTTACAGCAAGAACCGCCCTCTCGACGCCGTCGGCCGTCGTTCCCCGCCGCCGTCGATCGATTTTTCCGTCGTTTTTCCGTTTTTTTTTCCTTTGGATGGCCGTCGAGCGCTCGCCCCAGCCCGCGGCTCGCTCGGCCGCCGCCCCCTTGGGCACTGACCAGGACCTCCTCGGCGAGGCCTCGTTCGATACGGCCCGCTCGTTCATCGACGCCACCCCCCCAAGGTCCCAGCACCGCCCCGACCCTGTGGGTACGTCGTCCGTCTTGATGGCCGACTCTGCTCTGGGCGCGTCTTTTGGCGCCTCACCAGCGCGCCGCCACTCCTCGGCCGATCTGTTGGGCCGCCACGACGCAGACGCTGGTCGGCGCCAAGAGGCGTTCCTCTCCAGCACGCCGGCCGTCCAGCCCGGTGCTGGGAGTGCCCCCAGGCGGCCCTTCACCATCACTGGAGAGCACATGTTCTACGAACTCGTGCGCCTCCACACGGGGGCGTCAGACACCAGCCGAGCACTCAAGGCGACCACATCATCTGCGGCCGCCGCCCACGCTGCCATCGACGATCTGCGGCTTCAGCTGCAGTCGGACCGCGACATGGCCGCCAGGCAGGCTGAGGCCTACTCCAACGCCACCCAGCTCCACCATCAACGCCTGGTGGCACTCTTTGACTCTGTCGAGGCCAACTCAGAGGCCATACGGGGCCTGCAGAAGAGCGTCGCCAACACGTCGGAATCCGTGATTGCACTGGAGCAGGTCTTCTCGGATGCCGTCGCCAAGGCCACCAAAACGGCAAACGCTGCGTTGGCGCAGGCCTCAGCCACGGCGACCCTGCTTGCGGAGCATCCGGTCCAGGCGCTTGGGTCCTCGGTGGACTCGCGTCCGGCCCACGCGTCGGGATCCTCGGTGGATGCTCGCCTGCCAGCAGCCGTGGAAGCCCGTGCACCAAACTTGGCCAAGGTGTTCTCGGAATCGCTTGGCAGACAGGTGCCGTTCAACGGCCTTGTCATGGTCAAGGGCTCGCAGCTGACGGTCAACTGGAACGCCACTCGCGAGAGCCTCGAGCCGTTTGTCCTGGCCATCGAGATGGCCTACAAGAGCGCCTGCAAGGCAACCGGCGTGGACGCGATCCCCCTGAGCGACATTGGTGCAACCCTCTTGACGCTCCTCACAGGCGATGCCCGTGTATTCGCCACCGCCTGGTTCAAGTCGCTCAAGACAGACGATCCGCCCCCGACGCTCGCCCACTTCCTTGCGGACCTCGTGTCGCGCCACAGTGCCCCGGAACGAGTCCGAGGCCAGGCTCGCCAGAAGCTGGAGCGTGACTTTGCGCCCACTGAGTGCCATGGCCGTGTCCCGCAGGATTGGCTGCATGCAGCCGAGCGGCTGTTCGAGGACGCCCAGCTTACGGAGGCGGAGAGGCTCACATTCCTCCGCACGCGCATCAAGGACAAGCCCGAGGCATGGGATTCGCTCACGACCTACTCGGCCCTCCGCGAGGCGTTCATCAAGCGACACTCAGGCGCGGAGGAACACGAGCGTGACATTGCAATTGCCACTGCCCTCGCCAACGCTCACAAGGCCCAAGACGCCAAGTCGACGCCCAGCTCTGGCAAGACAGCCGCCGCGTCGCCGCGTTCTTGGAGCTCCTCATCGCCCAAGGCCACTCCTGCGCCCTCTGGCAACAACAGCGCATCTGAAACGCGTAAGGCCGCCTCGCCCGCTGCGACAGCCGACCATGCCAGCCGATCGCCTAGCCAGCGCCCGCCCCACTCTAAGGTCGGGCGCATCGCGGCAAAGGCCAAGGCACCCGGGTACGTTCGCTCGCCCCCTCTGGCTCCTCCTGCTCCTGCGGCTAAGCACGCTTCGGCGGCTAAGCCTGCGGCCGTGCGTAAGCCCAATGCTGACACCGAACCTCCATCGGTCCCTGCCCGTGACGACGGCGCACCAGCAATGGCTCCGGCTCGCGGTCGCTCGAAACCGTCTCGTCGTTCTCAGACGACGGGACCCAGTACAGCGACGCAGATGAAGAAGAGTAGTCCAGTTGTGGCTGATGCGAATAAAAGGTTGCCCTCTGTGGCCCCTGATCACCCTGTTTGTCCTGTGATGCCGCCATCGCGGCTAAAGGAGGGGCACCTGGCTCCTGTGATGCCCATCACAGAGAACCGGTGCACCTTCCCTGTCTTCTTAGACAATCGCAGCGCCAGCGTCCTGGTGGACACTGGCAGCAGCGCGAATCTAGTGGCTCGCCGTTGGTTGGATGCCAACGGCCTGCTCGCCGCTGCCCGGCCGTTCACCCGGCAGGCGGTGACTCTCGAGTTTGCCAACGGCAACTTGCAGAGGCTAGATTCAGAGGTCTACCTCACGCTCGCTGACAGAACAGATGCTGTTGGCAGAGTGCGGTTCCTTGTCTATGACGGTGTGGATGATGTCATCCTGGGCATGCCGTGGCTGCGCACCACCGCGAAGGCGTCATTCAACTTCCGTCGCGGCGTTTTCCGCTTCTCAACCGAGTCGCGCCCCGATGTACACCACATCTGGCAGCACGAAGACGCTCCGCCGTCTGCTGCACCCCACAACCGGCCGCACTCTGACATCGTGGTTACCATGTCGGACATCCTCGCCCATCCTGACGAGTATGCGGAGCTGGTCTATGTGGATGACCTGCCTGAGGACCGTGAGGCAGCTGCCGATGCGCGCCTTCGCGTCGCGGCCGCAAACGGCCTCACCCCGGACGAGCTGAAGGAGAAGTACCCCTACCTTCCAGTCTGCCCGGACGAGGAGACGCAGAAGGCATTCATCGAGTACTATGAGGTCTGCTGCCCGCCGCAAGGCCGCGCGCACGACTCGGAGTTCGAGATTGCGATCCCTTTCATTAAGGATGCGCAGCTGCCACCGCGTCGTGGCCTCAAGAAACTGAACCAGGATGCATCCGTAGCGCTCAAGAAGCAGCTGGACGAGTGGTACACCAAAGGTTACATCCGCCGCTCGTCATCGCCTTTGGGCGCCGGCACGCTCTTTGTCCGCAAGAAGGATGGTTCGCTGCGGTTGGTCATCGACTACCGCGGCTTGAACAACATCTCGGTGAAGTTCCACAGTGCGATCCCGGAGATTGAGACCCTCCGCGATAACTTGGCAAACAAACCCTTCCGCTCGATGCTTGACATCCGCGAGGGCTTCCTTAACATTCGTGTTAAGGCGGAGGACCAGTGGAAAACTGCGTTCTCCACCCAGTTTGGTCACTTTGAGTTCACGGTCATGCCTTTTGGGCTGACCAATGCTCCGGCTGTGTTTACACAGCCATCCAGTCGACGCTCAATGAGCTGCTGGGCACGTGCGTCTCGGTGTACATGGATGACATCTACATCTACAGCGCGACGTACAAGGAGCATATCAAACACCTACGCACTGTTCTCAAGCTGCTACTGGAGGCTCAATTGTACATTAAGCCGTCCAAGTGCATGATCCTGCAGCAGGACATTGAGTTCTGCGGTCACGTGCTTTCGCCCACTGGTTATTCCATTGCACCAAAGCACTTGCAGGACATGGCAGCAGCGCCACACATCTCAAACACAACCACTCTGGCAACTTGGCTTGGCAAGCTTGTGTGGTTAAAGTCATTCATTGGTGGGCCGAACCCTGCAAAGGCGTACGCCACCATGTGTCTGCCACTTTACAAGCTGCTAGCCAAGAATGCCAAGTGGGAGTGGGGCCCTGCTCAAAAGCAGGCTGTGGAAGACCTGCGACAGGCAGTGCTGAAAGCGACCGAGCTGCGGTTCTTTGACCCGGCTCTGGAAACGCATGTCTACACTGATGCCAGCAACTACGTCATTGCCGGCTACCTGTCGCAGATCCACCCAGATGGCGAGAAGCTGGTGGCCTGCTGGTCACGTAAGCTTAGCCCAGCCGAGATGAACTATCCAACCCACGAACGCGAGTTGCTCGCCATCGTGGAGTTCTTCTCGCGTTTCCGTCATCTGCTGTCCAGTGTGCGCTCTGTCACGCACACTGACCACAAGGCGCTGGTCTGGTTGGCCACGCAGCCCCACCTGTCGGATCGGCAGGCTCGATGGGTCCTGTCTCTGCAGGAGTTTGATACATCCATCGAGTACGTGCCTGGCGAGCTCAACTCGCTGGCCGATCTGCTGTCCCGCGATCCCTCAAAGGCCCCTCTCTGCACAAACTGTCGCTCGCCTGTCCCGATCCGTGCTGCCAATCTGCGCACTGACTCTGACTGGGCGAAAGACGTGCGTGCGGCGTTGCCGGCCGACCCATTTGCCTCCAGACTGCCTGGCTGGAAGGCCGACCCGTCGTCTGCCACGCCGGCCGACCGCAAGGTCGTAGTGCACATGGAGTGCTTGGATGGTGCGTGGTGGTACAAAGGCAACCGCTTGTATGTGCCGCAGTCTCTGCGCGCGGATCTGCTCGCCCACTACCACGACTCTCCCTTCGGTGCGCACCAGGGACGTCAGCGGACCACCAGCCGCTTGTCGAACCGGTACTTCTGGCCCAGAATGTCTGAGGACATTGCTGCCTATGTCGCCTCATGCGACGTGTGCCAGCGCCACCGCACGCCCAACCACCGGCCTGACGGCCTGCTGCATCCACTCGCGATCCCGGACGACTGCTTCTCGAGCGTCGCCATGGACGTCATGTTCCTGCCCGCGGGCGGACAAGACGATGCGTTTGATGCTGCTCTGGTTGTGGTCGATCGCCTGTCCGGTCTCTGCGACGCGTTCCCGTGCCGCCGCTCGTCGTCGGCCCAGGAGCTGGCCGAGCTCTTCCTGACTCGCTGGGTCTGCTCGGGCAAGGGCTTCCCTGTCGACATCGTCTCGGACCGCGACGCCCGCTGGTTGTCGGCTTTCTGGTCGAGCCTCTGCACCGCTGCCCGGATCAAGCAGAACCTCAGCACGGCTCGCCACCAGCAGACTGACGGCCTGGCCGAACGCAGCATCCGCACCATCAAGGATGCGCTCGCCAAGGCGGCCGATTACCACGGCTCTGACTGGCCGTTGCTGCTCGGTCCCACCTGCTTTGGCCTCAACTGCGCGCCGTCTGCGTCGTCTGGCTTTGCACCCTTCTTCCTGGCGTTTGGCCGCCACCCGCGGTCCTTCCCGTCCGAGCCAGCCCTGGCACCATCTGCCGCGGCCCGCGACCTGCTGCTGGACATGGCTGCTGCTCGCGACTCGGCCATTCTGAATCGGCGCAAAGCCCAGGCAGCCATGGCCGTTCAGGCAAACAAGCGTCGCCGCCGTCACCCTGCGTACAAGGTCGGCGACATGGTGCTCCTCAATGCTGAGGGCATCTCCTGGCCGGCGGACTCGCACCGCCCGCCGCTCACGGCCGCCAAGTGGCTCGGCCCCTTTGCCATCACCAGCCTGGACTCTGGCGAATCTGGCCTCAACTACACGCTCGCGCTGCCTGCCTCGCTGCACCGCGTCCACAACGTGTTCCATGCTGACCGGATCTGCCCATACGTGACCCTCTGTCTGCGCCCACCGGCCGCAAGGATGTGCCCTCCCGGCCGGACCCCGAGTACCACGCCGACGACGGCACGTCGGACAACTACGAGGTCGAGCGGATCGTTGACTCGCGCACTTATCGCGGCAAGATCGAGTATCTGGTCAAGTGGGTCGGTTATCCAGCCGACGACAACACATGGGTCCCAGCCGCCGACATGCGCAAGGCCCAGGACCTCGTCGAGGCGTTCCACGCTCGACCGACCAAGGCGCCT
Source organism: Entophlyctis helioformis (assembly GCA_025526915.1). Taxonomy (NCBI): domain Eukaryota; kingdom Fungi; phylum Chytridiomycota; class Chytridiomycetes; order Chytridiales; family Chytriomycetaceae; genus Entophlyctis; species Entophlyctis helioformis. Next base: position 77,743 of record JAHLKH010000069.1, on the reverse strand, counting down.
AAGGGCAAGGCGTCCAAACCGGTTCAGCCCACGCGCGCGGCTCCTGCTCCGGCTGCTCCTGCACCGGCTGCTCCTGCTCCCGCCGCGGCGCCCGCTCCCACGCAGCCCAAGGCATCCAAGCCCTCTCGCCGCAAGCGCACTGCGCCTGCTCCTGCACCAGTGGCCCCTGCTCCAGCGGCAGCCACGCCCGCGGCACCTGCTCCGGCTGACGAGCCGATCGCACCTGCTGCACCCGCATCTCCCTCTCTCTCTCCATCTTTCCCTCCTCTCCCTCCTCCCTCTTCTCCTCCTTCCTTCTCTCTCTCTTTTCTCCCCCCTCTCAACCATCCCGCCCCACCTCGCCGCTCTGAGCGCACGGTTCCCCGTCCTGTGTCCTACGCGTCCATCGTTGCCCGCACTTCTGCCTCTCGTGTGTGCAACGCCCCTGCATCCTCTTAGTCGCTGTTCATCCACTCTTCTTTCTTATGAGTGGCTGTCTACGCTGGGGGGAGTGTAACGGATGCTCGGTCGCGGTCACGTGATCCACGTGACCCACGTGACCGGACAGACATCGCCCGGCCGCGTTCCCCGCTCTGGTTGCCCCCGTTCTTGCAGTCGTCTGCCCGCCCTTCCTCGCGTGCATACTCACTGCCCCTGAAACCAGGTCCGTGCTTATGTCTCAATGAAGTCGTCTGCCCGCCCTTCCTCGCGTGCATACTCACTGCCCCTGCAACCAGCCGGCAAGTCTGCCTGGAGGCCCAGTGCTACAGTTTAGCTGCGTTCTCCGATGCACGGCAGACCTCCTTGCCGACGACATTCTCAACGGCCGCGACATCCTTGCTGATATCTGCGAGAATGCAAGCAAGCAGCTGCTGCAGGCTGTGCATGACTGGCGTATCGCTAAAGAAGCATATGCAAGGCTCAGCCCGGCTGGCAAGATTCTTTATCATGGATTGGTGGGTTTTGCGAGGCTTGGATGCGTGTCTTGGCTGTCCACTGCATGCTGTTGCTGATCTTCAATGCTGTCGGCTTGATCCATTACTGGCCGAGCAGAAGGTGATAGCAAGACTGAATGAGCGGCTCAAGAAGTATCCAGGCTTGAAATGCGCATCTTTCAGGCGTCTAAAGAAGCCAGGTTTGCTCTGCACGGGTTGACACAGTGTGGCATTGTGTATTCACCACTGATCACGGCATTTGTGTGACAGTCAAGGGTAAAAAGACAAAGCAGCCTCTCAGAAGGAGCACACGGATTGCGACCCCAGAAGCTGTTGCCGATATTCGCGAAACGGCCATAAAGACACTCAACGCCCTGACAAACCCAACGGATGTCAGGCATGCTGATTTCCAAGCATCAGAATTTGGCGAGTGTTATGACCAAGCAAAGCAGATGCTGCAGTCAATTATCAATCGAGTACCGGTGCGTCTTTGCATTTGCTGGCTCTGTTTGCATGTGACGGCTTGCTGCGATTGCTTATCCTTCCACTCAACAGGCCGTCAAGCCACCAAAACCATGCAAGATGCTGCTGCCACCTCGAGCCGCAGATGACAGAGGCACAGATCACGACAAGGTTTTTCACATTGGTGTGCTTCAAGACACAAGGACGACTGTGAGTTGAACTGCAGGCTTGTGATTGCGAGCATCTTGTGCACATTCAAGATGCATGCCTAACATTGCATTCAACCACGGCAGGATCCATACCTGGTCACACCGGCCATGCAGGCTGAGCGTGATAAGGAGCGAGCTGAGCAAGCTGAGAAGGCCAAGACCAAGAAGTTCATCCAGGAGCACAAGAAGGATGCGAGCAGGCAAGCCCGCCAGGCTCCATCTGAGGACGAGACACGGGCGTAAGTGGCATATGGCATGGCATGTGCCTTGAGTGTGTGTGCTGACCGGTGCGTTCTTTGACAGATACGAGCGTGGTGAAAGATCGGCGATACTGCAGATGCTTGAAAAGATCCACCGCATGATGGCATTGCCAGTCATGACGGCTGCTGCTGCCATCCATGGCAATGAGGCAAGGCCAGTGGAGAGCACATACGATCGCCCTGAGCAGATCGTCAAAATGGAGGTATGAGTTTGGATTGCCATGTCGCTCTGCATGTCTGGCTTTGTGTATGTTGACTTGTGCTACACACAGGAAATGCTCTCTGGAGATCCAATGCTTGCAAAGTATTTTGGACGCCAGGCCAAGACGGCGCCGGCAACACAGACCCGCGGTTCGGTCTCAGAAAGCATCTTCAACGGCGTGTACCGATACACGGCCAACGTGCGGCGTGCATGCATCACTATGATCGGCGCCATCGTCGAAGAGCTCGTCGCACTTGACCCAGATGCACCGCTGCCACTCAAGTTCTGCGTCATGGAGGCCAGGAGGAATGGTGAGATGGAATATGTCTTTATTGATCCTGATGCCTTCAAGGACGAGAGCGTGTGGCTCTACGCCGCTGGATGCGTCCTCAGATGGCCAGTTAATGCCCGGCGCATGTACGGCAAGGGCCCGCTCTGCAGCAACACCGACATTGCTCACTATGGCGACTTGGTGAGACTTGAGGCGGGCACGATGGTCAAGATCTGCACCTTCACCACGACACAGCACCAGCAGTAGCAACAGCAGCACCAGCAGCAGTAGCCGCCGCATCCAGCAGCACCGATGCCCAACCACCAGCCATCGAGCCACCACTACAACGGGCAGTACCATCGGCAAATGATCTGCTCAAGGTGCTCACAAACAGCACCTCTAGTGGCGAGGGTGCTGTTAATATGCTCCTGCGATACCTGGGCTACATTCTCACCGGTCAGGAGTCGGTCATGCCGCGGGCGACAAAGCATGTGGCCCACTCGTGGATTGTGACCATCATGCAGATGATCATCAACCGCGAATGGACACAGCAGATGATCCGGGACAGCATGACCAAGATGCGGGCTGGTGTGGCGCGGGCAGCCAAGATGGACGCGACGCAGGCCGGCTCATTGCTGTCAGCCATTGTGCACATGGACGCAAGCACGATGCATGCCGTTTTGCCTGGCAGGCTTGACGACAGTTTGTGTGCAGCTGCTTGGAACAACATCTACAAAAATCTGGCACGGGGCATCTGTGGCATGCTTGCTGTGCACTTCATGACCCACCAGTCGATGCTCATTGACTGGGCAATCCACCGACTGATTCCTGGTATATCTGCTGACAAGGCAGTGGAATTTGCCAAGGCAATGGATACAGCCACCGGGGACGCCACGTCTGGCACGCCACTGTCGACCAGACAAGACGGACGCGTTGTCGAGATCCCACAAGCACTGCACAGGCTCACGGCGGTCGTGCGCAACAAGTCGCTGTCAGAGGCCGGCAAGTTCAAGCAGTTGTGTGATCTCGCAGGCTCATCCCTCAAGCTGTGTCCGCAGCCTGCAGGCCGCGATCCGTTTGTCCTCATTACTGAGACCACCCTCTTCTGGGCGGTGATGAGGACAAAGGATGAGCGCATCCGTGGCAATCAGGATCCTGCTTTGCAGGCATTGAGACTACAGCTTCTGGCTGCACTTGGTTGGTCGCACTGCCTGTATATGCCATGTGTACACAATTTGATGCTGACACTGCACTTTTCTCCAAGGCTACAAAGATGCCAAGTCAGCTCTTGCGTCATCCAACAAGGACATCCAAGACGCATTCAGCGCAAGTCGCGAGGTTTGCATCTTTGACATCCTTCTCCCAGGTCTCCGCCCCAAGAAAGGTCGCTTCCAGACACCTTCAGAAGCCAAAGATGAGATGGACGCGGTTGCCAATGCCACAGCCAAGGCGACGCGAGAGGCCGACGAGCAGGGTCTGGATGGCAAGGAGCGCGAGGAGCATATCAAGGCTGCGATTGATGCTGTGCGTCCAGCAAGACCAGCCAAGGCGATCCTACTTGGCAGCATCATGACAGATGGATACAGCATCTACCAGCTGGCACTGGACTGCCGCACAAACCGTCCAGAGTCACCTTGGTGTATGTGGCGTGCTTGAATGCTTTGGTGCACACATTGGTTCTGACTGCCGCCTTGATCTGCAGATCCCAACGCGGCGTCTTCAGGCGAGCAGCCGTGGCTTGTTGACGAGGCTGATGGCTGAGCCCGATTACATTAACGGCGAATGTGAGTTGCTGTGCCAATCCAGACAAGCACTTGTTGTCCACACCGACTGACATGCCATCCACAGCCGCCAATCCAGCCAACCCGTCAGCCACCAAGCCAAAAGGACCAATCCTGTAAGCCACTTGCATGCCAACCTCGCGCATTGGTGCACATGCATTGCACATTCCTCACTCATGTCATGGCATGACAGGGCAAGCGCAACTTTTACGCCTCACAGCGACTGCGCGACATCATCAACGCCAACAATCTGTTCACTGACCAAGGCTACCAGACTGTTCGCGTTGTCAGCTTTGATTGGGGCCAGCGGTACCTGTATGGCGCATCCAGCATCTTGGTTGATCTCAGAGACTTTTCGTATAAGCTCGAGTCCAACTACGTGCTCTCCTCTGGCATGTTTCAAGCTGAGCGTGACTTTCAGCGGTGGTATGCATGCAATGACTCTGCCACGCGCACTCTTGACCAGATCAACTCACAGTGCCTGCCTCCTGTGCCAGGCTCAACAATCGATATGCCAAGGCAGCCGACATCCAGGCGGCCATTGCATTCAAGACAGCAAAGCATGCCGATCCAACATCAAGCCTGGCGAGAGAGCCTTTTGGGATCTGCGCTGCCGTGCGTACTGCACGCCATTCCTGAATGCACGGGTACGGTTTCTCTGTTCTGGATGCCCATTGACACGGCCGCCAAGCTGCTTGATCGCCTGCTGATTGCACTGGATGGCATGGCATGGCATGGCATTCCACAGAAGGTCAAGGCCAAGCGGTTCACCATGCGCAGCAGCCGCACGTCTGATCGCGGAAACGCTCTTGAGGGCATCATGAAGCTGGCAGGCTCGACCACTGGAGAGCGCGCATCTGCTGCGTCTCAAGGCCGCTGTGACAAGCCAACAGAGAAGGACATTCCCGTTGTGTGGGCATTTGGCATCGACTTTACAGGTCAAGGTGGCCGGCACGCTGTGTTTGAGAGGTTTCTCATCAGGCATCTGCGGTCATCTGGATATGCCTATGTGCGTCTGATGCCATGCTGTCCATCCATCCATCCATCTGTGCACCAACTGACACACGATCATGCACACACACACACACAGATCTACCGCTGCAACGAGAACCTGACCAGCCAGATGTGCCCGCAGTGCAAGCAGCGGATCCCATACGAGAACCGCACCAACCTGCGACGCTACGAGTGCATACCATGCACGACCGTCTACCACCGCGATGTGCTTGGAGCCACCAACATCGGGATGGTCGCACTGTGGCATCTGCTCTTTGGACACCGGCCGCTCTACTTGACACACACCAAAGCCGACAGCAATCCAGCCACGACAGAGTACCTTGCAGACATCGAGGCAATGCATCTATTCATCCAGCTGGTGCACGAGATGCTCCGCCTGTTGTCCCACAGCCTCAAACGCGGAAACACTTCAAGTCGCATGTGGCCTCATGGGACCAGATCAGCCTGCCGTCCTGTGGCGTTCAAGACACGGTCCATCCGTCGTCCAGCAGCGACCAACACGCAGACAGCCTGCCCTCAAGTCACTTGACCTGCATCCCACACAGTGACTTGTTTGACTACCAACTTTGAATCGGGGGACCTCCCGATCGACCTAACGGGTCACTTTTTCTAACGATAAAGGTAAGACCCTCGTTGGATGTGCCTCGCCCGCCTGTCGTCGCATGCTCGTTGCTGACTCGAACCTTCCATCGTGTGATATGTGGGCTTCATTCGACGCCTCTTGCGACGAATTTAATTCCAAAATCCTTGGTAATTGTATGAATATCGGGCCCAGATGCAGCACACACATGAACCCGCGCGAGATGCAGCAGCCGCCGGCACGAAGCCCGCACAGACGCCGCAGACGGACGGGCCGCCCAGAGGCACATCGCCCGCTGTGGTCAACCTGCTCACGCGCCTGTCGTTTGCGCTGGCATTCAAGCAGCCGTCCGACTCGCTGCCCGACCAGATCTGGCCGCCACTGCCACTGCCGCTGCCGTCGTCTGCCACGCTGCCACACACGCAGCCGGATGCACAGACCGCAGAGACTACAGAGACCCCACAGACTGCACAGACCGCAGAGACCCCGCCGCCGCCGCCCACCGGCTCCATCCTGTATCTCGGCGCAGCCAGGCACGCCCACAGCCCGCCCACGCTCACCCGCCTGGCCATCACGCACATTGTCAATGTCAGCGGCTGCCACAACGTGTTCGCCCACGGTGTGCAGGCCGCGCTCGACCGCTACGGCATCACCGACCTGCTGCACACGGACGACGGCACGGAGCCCGACGCGGTGCTGGCGGCCCGTGCGCGCGAGTGGGCGGCCATGGACAGCAGCGGCGCGCTGAGCAGGCTCGTGTACTGGAGCGCGCCGATCGCCGACCGGCCGTCGCAGAACATTGCGCAGTACTTTGAGCCCGTGGCTGCGTTTCTGGACAGCGCGCTCGCGGTGCCCGGTGCACGCGTGCTTGTGCATTGCCATGGTGCGTGCCCGCTGGCGCTGGTGGCTTGCTCGCACATGATCGCTGTGGGCCGACTGACTTGCGCGCGCACACGGACACTGCGGGCCGACTGGCGCGGCACGGGCAGCGGGAGTGTCGAGATCCGTCACGCTGGTCATTGCGTATCTGGTGCTTGCCACCGGCATGTCGCTGGACGAGGCGTACGCGCATGTGCGCAAGCGCCGGCCGGTCGCCAAGCCCAACGTCGGCTTTGCTCGCCAGCTGGCCGAGTACTTTGGCGACCCTGCCCATCCTGCTGCTGCTGCTGGTTCAACTGCAACTGCAACTCAACTGCACTGCCCCGCCGGATCTCGCCAGAACAGACCTCGCCAGCACAGATCTGGCTGCCCAAGCACCCACAATAAACGTCCCCAGTTTCCACAAAACATCCCACCGATGCGTCTCCTGTCCGCAGTCGTTGCCGTGCTGGCGGCCTCTGCTGCGTCGGCGGCACCAACCACCAAGACCAAGCGTCCTGTCAGGTGTGTGCCGCGAGCCGCCGCTGTCTGCCTGTCTGCCTGCCTGTCTGCCTGTCTGCTGCCGCCGCTGTATCTGTCACTGTCTCGCCCACTCACCGGCTCGCTCGCCACAGCATGACGCTCAAGAAGCTGCCCCACACGGCCGACTCGCTGACGACGCTCTTCACCAACGCCCAGGCCGTCAAGGCGCAGCGCTTCGCAGCCCTGTCCGAGGCCGCCGACGGCCAGGTGTCGCTCATGTCCAGCGGCGCCGAGCACACGGTCCGCTGACCGACTACATGGACGCCCAGGTGCGGACTTGCGGGAGTTGTGCCGCTTGCCGGTGGTGTTGGCAGTGCGATGTCTCACCGTGGCGTGCGGGCTGACTCACCCTCTCATCATCCTGCTTGTGCGTCTGTGTCTCTGTCTGTGTGCGGCTGTCTGTCTGTGTGACTCGATGGCTGGCTGGCTGGATGCAGTACTACGGCGAGATCCAGCTCGGTAGGTGGCAACGACCCTGGCTCCGTTTCATGCAACGCAACCTCCGATCACGATCTGCCTCTGCCTGCTTCTACTTCTTCTTCTGCGATGCTTCTGCGATGCACTGCAGCACACTGACGCATGTCCACTCCCCTCCCCCCTTGGCATCGGCAGGCACGCCCGGACAGACCTTCTCCGTCATCTTCGACACGGGCTCGGCCAACCTGTGGGTGCCGTCCACCCGCTGCTCGTCCATCGCCTGCTGGCTCCACCGCCGCTACGACGCGGGCAAGTCGAGCAGCCACGTCGAGAACGGCACCGAGTTTGCCATCCAGTACGGCACGGGCTCGCTCGAGGGCGTCATCAGCCAGGACACGCTCAGCCTCGGCGATCTCGAGATCCCCGGCCAGGGGTTCGGCGAGTCGACCAAGGAGCCCGGCCTGACGTTTGCCGTTGGCAAGTTTGACGGCATCTTTGGGCTGGCGTATGCCAACATTGCCGTGCAGCGCGTCGTGCCGCCGTTCTACTCCATGGTGCAGCAGGGCTTGCTTGACCAGCCGCTGTTTGGCGTGTGGATGGGCCGCGCGGCCGACGGTGGCGAGGGCGGCGAGATTGTCTTTGGCGCCATCAACCACGACCACTTTACCGGCCCAGTCAGTACGTCTTGTCTCTTGTCTTTCTGCCAGCCGATTGCATGGATGGATGGTTGGATCATGGTTGGATGGATGATGGACCGCTGACACTCTATGCACACTTTCAGCTTGGGCACCAGTCATCCGCAAGGCGTACTGGGAGGTTGCCATGGAGAGCGTCACGCTTGGCGGCAAGACCTTGAACTTTAAGAGCAAGAGTGCTGCGATTGACACTGGTACGACCGTCTTCTCGCTCGTGGCCCCCTGTATGATCCCAGCATCTCCTGGTCTAACTCCCCCTGCCCCCTCCATTGCACGGTTGTCCAGGCACGTCGCTGTTTGGCATCCCTGTTGAGGAGGCCGACGCGATCAACAAGGCCATTGGCGGCAAGAAGAACTGGGCGGGACAGTACATTGTTGACTGCAACAAGGTGCCGACGCTCCCGGAGCTCTCGCTCGGCTTTGGCGGCCGCACGTTTACGCTCAAAGGCGCCGACTACGTGCTGCAGGTCGGCAACAGCTTTGGCGGCAACACGCAGTGCATCTCTGGGTTCATTGGCATCGACATCCCGCCGCCCGCCGGGCCGCTGTGGATTGTCGGCGACGTGTTCCTGCGCAAGTTCTACACCATCTACGACCTGGGCAACAACCGCGTTGGCTTTGCCGATGCCGTGTGATGGCCCGGCCTCTGCCTCTGCCTCCCTTGCCAGACACGCCCCGTCTCCCGCCCTCTTTCCAACATTCATTGAACACATTTTTGTCCTTGTCATTGGCGGTGGTTGAATGGTGGTTGAATGGTGGTTGAATGGCTTCAAGGACAGCTGTTGGGATTGACGCGTCACTTCGCGTCGCAAATCTCGACTTTGTTGTTGCCCTTGAATCACACGACGAGCACGTCTTGCCCCGCAAAGCAAGCGTCTCACGCCCACACACACGCACAGACAGTCCCGTCCCAACAGCCGCAGCCGCAGCCGGACACATGAACAAATACCGCATCGTCAAGGAGCTGGGCGATGGCTCGTTTGGCACGGTGCTCGAGGCCGAGAACCTCGAGAATGGCGAAAAGGTGCGTGCGTCTCTCGGTCGTCTGTCTCTCGGTCGTCTGTCTCTCGGTCGTCGGTCTCGGTCGCTTCCTGGGCTCGCGCGTCTCGCTGCGAATCGGGCAGCCGCCGGCACTCGGCTTGGCCGACTGGGCCGCACGGCTGGCCCTCGTCACTGACACACACGTGCTCTGCTTGCATCTGCATCTGCATCTGTCTCACGCCCGTCACGGACCCGCACCATCAACGGCTATGGCTATGGATATGGATATGGACATGACATCAACATCGATATGGACATTGACATGGACATGCATATCATCCCGCGTCGCTCCTCTGCGGTGCTTGTGGCTGCCGCACACTCACACTCACGGCCACAACCACGCCAACCACAACCGCCCACGGACGTCACCAGGTGGCCGTCAAGAAGATGAAGAAAAAGTACTTTTCTTGGAGCGAGTGCCTCTCGCTGCGCGAAGTCAAGGTGCGCCGCTCCTCCCGTGGCCCTCTGTCGCGCATCCTGCGCGTTCTGGCCCTGCGCTGCGCACTAACACCTGCGTGTCCGCTGGTTGGTGATCGCCAGTCGCTCAAGAAACTCAACAACCACTTGAACATCATCCGGCTGCGCGAGGTCATCCGCGAGAACGACGAGCTGCATTTCGTGTTCGAGTTTGCAGACGGCAACCTGTACCAGCTCATGAAAGACCAGGACGGCCGGCTGTTTCCCGAGGCAGACGTCAAAAAGTACATGTGAGTGCGGTGCGTGTGTCAGATGCAAGTGCAGTGCCAGTGTCACTGCGACTGCCAGTGTCTGCGCTAATGCCCGCCGTGACAGATTCCAAGTGCTGCAAGGATTGGCGTACATGCACAAGCACGGATTCTTCCATCGGGATATGAAGCCAGGCATGTCTCCTTGGACAGTCTCCGGCAGATGCCATCGACTCACATCATTCGGCCTTGGCAACAACAGAAAACCTGCTGCTGGTGGGCGAGGTGGTCAAGATTGCCGATTTTGGACTCGCACGGGAAACACGCAGTCTACCGCCCTACACAGAGTACGTCTCGACGCGATGGTACCGCGCGCCAGAAGTCCTGCTGCGATCCGTCGCGTATTCATCGCCAATCGACATGTGGGCCGTGGGTGCCATTCTCGCCGAGCTGTTCACGCTGCGGCCGCTGTTTCCGGAACAACCGAGATTGACGAGATCTTTCGGATATGCTCCATCTGCGGCACGCCCACATCCGACTCGGGCGATAACAGCATGCTGAACACGCCGACCACGACTGGCGTGTCGGGCATTGCCATGTCCGCCATGTCTGTTCTTCCGCCCGCCGCTCTCTCTGCAACGACATCCACACCAGCCGCACCTGGGCCGCGCGCAGCAACAGACCACGGCCACAGCCACAGCCACAGCCATGGACACGGGAATGGGAACGCGGGTGGGAATGCGGGTGGGATCGCCAGCTCCAACACACATGGACACGGCACTGGATACAACACGAGCCATGGCACTGCAACGTCTGGCGGAGTGGGTGCGGCTGCCGCTGTAACGCAGTCTGCAAACAATCTCAGTCGCGCGCCGTCACAACGCGGCGGCATCCCCAAAGAAGGAGCATACTACGACAAACACGCCATCTTGTCGCGGCCGTTGCGGTTCGGCTTGGTGGGCGGCGGCTCGTGGCAGGAAGGACTGCGACTGGCTGCCAACATGTCGTTCAAGTTCCCCAGCATGCCGCCTGTGCCCATTGCCGAGGTTGTTCCCAACGCATCCGACGACGCTGTGCAGATCATGGCAGACATGCTGCGATACGATCCGCACAGACGCCCCACAGCCACCGAGTCGCTCCAGCATCCATGGTTCGCCGACATGTGGGAGTCGCCTCTCAATGCCGCAAATCTGGCCACGCCAGCCGAGCTCGAGGATTCAGCCGCACAGTATTCTCTGGGCGATCTTGGGCGTGCCAGTTCAGCGTCCCGCACCGGCATGTCCGTCACGGCCAGCAGCCACCATGCTACCCACTCCAAACCGCACGCATCCACGCACCCGTATGGCACCATACAGCCGTTATCTGGCGGTGCTGCATCTGCCGCCTCGTTGCAGCTGGGATCAACCGCCGGCTGGGAAGCGAGCCGCGACAAGGAGAACAGGGGCCGCACCATTTCTGCATCACTCGAGTTTCTGAACATGGATCTCGACTATGACATGGGCTCTGGAATGGTAGGGCCCGCCTCGACCAGCATATCGCGATCTCGGTCGCGGTCTCGATCGCCACAACGGCTAGGCGGCTCACGCATCCTGCTCGGCCCTGGTCTCATGTCATCGACCATGTCCATGGGCAGTGGATCCATGATGGCGAGCATCGATTCGGGCTCGGGGTACAACGGTCTGAGCATCACCGGCAATCAAATCATTGGAGCCAGTGCAAGCATGGGCTTAAACAGCAGCACCAGAAGCCCAATGAGCAGCACCATGGCATCCTTACGGGACGACCAGCACGGCAATATGGCGTCTCTTGGATCGATATCCATGACGGGCGTGGACAGAGAACGCGATCCATCGCAAGAGGGCAATCTCAAGTCGCGTGGAGCATCGCGACAGCTTCTTGGATTGGTTGGCACGAATGCGTCGGGTATGGGGGGTGCCAGTGGATCCACCAAATCCATCTTCAGGGGAGGCACGGGGATCAGCGGCGTGACCAATTCAACCACCGGCGCAGTTGCTGGCACGGAGGATGGGTCGCGTATCCACACGCGAGCCAACACGGTGGTGCAGGACGGGATTCCGATGCGGAACAGCGCTGCGACAGCTGCAGGATCGTCTGATGCTCTCAACGGCGTGCCTGAATCGCTGGGCAAGATGTACCGTCCCTTGCCGAGTATTGGCGGCATTGCTGGTATGGGAGAGCTGCCAAGTGCTCCCAAGATGAAGGAGGACCTGTTGATACGCAAGCACGACGGGGCCGCACTTTCCGGTACGGGTGGCGGCGGACCCACGGCCGGGACAGGAGCAGCTGGGTCGCAACGGCAGCCATTTCGCGAGTTTCAGCAGCAAGATCACTCGCAACAGCAGCCAATGCACGCTCAGCAGCAGCAACAGTCGCAGCACATCCAGCAGCAGCAGCAGCAGCAGCAGCACCAACACCAACACCCGCATCCAGACAAGCCGCACATTGACACCACCGTCGCCTCACGAATGAGCTTAAACCACGCACAAGACACACCTCTGCAGCCATCTCCGTCCCGATCGACGCATGCCGCTTCCGTCACATCCCTGTCCATGTCACAATCCGACCAGCAGCAGCAGCAGCAGCACAGTCAACGGCATCCCTTCCAGCCCGACGAGACTACCGGAATGGCGTATGCGCGCAAGCCAGCCGTTCTTCCGCCACCCAAGATCCCCAAGCACATTCCCCAGCCCATCGTCACTCTGGGCCGCAAACCGCCGCAACTCATACACGCCGACGAGTATGGCCCGTCCGCCACACATCCCGACGCGCATCACGGCGCATCACCGTCCTTGTTAGACGACGGCCCGCCATCACCACATCGCGACAGCCATGACCACCGCGATCGCCAGCGGAGCCTCACAGAGCCGAATGACGTGCCATGGGGCAAGTCGACCGTGTCGCCGCACCAGCAAGACAGCCAGATGCCGTCGTTACCGCCACTCAAGCACTCGCAGCAGGACCTGGCGCCACCGTCGCCAACCAAGCGAATGCCGCCTGCACTCATGCCGCCGCCTGCCATGGCGTCGTCTGGGCTGTCGGGATTACGGAAACCGAACGGGTTCTTTGCCGGCCTGTTCCAAAAGGGTCTTGGACAACCAGCATATGCACCGACCGAGCAGCGGCGGCGGTCCAAGGATCCCCTGATGCAGATCCAAGGTGACTGATGTCTTTGTTGGTGGCATGGATGCACCAAAGTGGGACGTTGCACTCACAGACGGTACCTGAGCAGGACAAAGCGTGCGGTCGCCAACGAATCCAGCGGCATCGACGATTGCCATGTATGCTCACGGCCGCTTCATGGCACCCACGCTCGGCGGCATGGGGATAGGCGGCAACGCAGGTGTCGGGTTTGGGGGCAACGCGTACCAAGCCACCAGCGGGATTGCTGTGCCAGGCGGACGGTTGCGCGGCACTGGATTGCCACCGCCTGTTGCGCTGTCGCTGCCACCGCCACAACCAGCCAGCAACGGCCATGCATCCACGTATGCGGCTCAGCAGCAGCATCAGGCGGGACTGCCCAAGCTCAAGTCGCCACAGCAGCAGTTCCAGCTGCCGCAGTTGCCCAACGCACATGGCCGGGTGCAAGGGCTGCACCGGCAGTCGAACCACAACATCAACCATGCAGGCGGAGGCGGCGGGGGACATGGCATGTACGGCAGCAACAGCAACACGTATGGCAGTGCGAGCCACACACAGCACAGCCGTACGCTGAGCAGCAGTCTGATAGGCAGCAGCGACTACGGATCACGAGCAACCCTCGCAGACGCCGGCCGCAACTCGACGAGTCTGCCGCCGCTTGTTCTCGCAGCCAACGGCGCAGGGACAGGGGCAGGGACAGGCGGCGGCGGACGAGTCGCGGGCGGCACGACCACATCGGCCAAGCGGATGCATGGCCAGCAGAGCCAGCAAGGACAGGCCATGCAGATCGCCCAACAGCAGCAGCAGACACAGCAGCAGCAGGCACAAGTGCAGACACAGCCGCAGCCGCAGCCCGGTGCCATGGGCAGGACGACTGCGCAGCAACGCAAGCTGCATCGAGGGCTGTTTGGGGTGTGAGCACCAGTGGAGTTGGTTTGGTGCCTGCTCTGACAGAGAGTCTGACGGGTTCTGACCTTGAGCATCTTGAGCATCTTGTGCGTGTGTAACAGCATTAAACCCATTTATAGCCATATGCGACAACGAGACGGCCATGTGGATGCGTCCATGTGACGGCCAGCGAGCCGCGTGTCTGGAGATTGACGAGATTCAAAGTGCACTTACGGGCGATGGCAGCGGCCTGGGATCATGTGCGGGTGCGGCTGCGCGTGGCATGAGCGAGGCTGGCCATGTGCTGCGGGTCGCTGATGATAATGGAGCATGTGGGCGAGAGTGTGACTGTGTGTGTGTACGTGTGTGTGATTGTGTGTACGTGTGTGTGCACCCACCGTAGGCAGCGCACAACAGGCCGCCTACGCAGGGCCGCCACAACCAGCAACAACAACAACCAGCAGCAGTAGCAGCAACCACCAGCAGTAGCAGCAGTAGCAGGAGCAACGCTGCTCACCGGCAGCATCCCGAGAGGCGCACGGCACACGGCGCACAAGCCCGAAATGGCCCGTTGTTGAGTCTTGGCTCAAGCGCCGCCCAAACCATTTGTCAGCCGACTTTCGCATACCACGTGGAACGTGCACCGTGTGGCCCAAGCGGAGCATCAGTGCGCAGAGGCGTTGTGCAGGCGTCTGGTGCACCACACGCCTTATCTCAACGCAGCACAGCCCACGCGGATGAGCCCGCGTTGGTGAGCCCATTACCGCGTGACGCCTGCCATGTGGGCATGCGGGTGTTCAGGCGGGCGAGCAAGCGTGCAGACGTGCGTGTGTGTGCGACGGCCAAAATGCTTTTGAACGCCGTGGCCCCCGCCTGCTCTGCGATCCCTCGCTCCAACACCTGCTTGCCTGCCATGTCGCCTGCCATGTCGCCGCTCCTGCCCGCTGCTGCCATCCGTGCCCCGCACGCACACGTACACGAGCACACACTCGAGCACGCACACGCCGCCCGCCCGGCTGACGGCCCCGTCCTGCACGCTCCATCGCACACGCACACGCACACGCATATGCCCCGCACCCACAGGCTACCATCGCCGTCTTCTCGATCTGCATCCGCAACTCACACTGGCGCTGGCGCTGGCACTGGCACTGGCACCAGCACCAGCGGCACCTCGCCCGTTGCTGCGCCTGCGGGTCTTGCCGCATCTGTCCAAGTGCGCCATTCTGCCCACGGGCCGCTGTCGCCATCCGCTGCACCCGCATACTCGCACCCGCACGCACACACACACCAAGACCTTGGCCTCCAGCTCCACCCGCAGCCTCGCACGCAGCCTCGCCCACACGCCTGGCCAGCGTCGGTGCACATGCTCAACGACCCGCAATCTGCTCCAAGCGACGCCGGCAAATTTGCGCAGCCTGGCACAAGCTGCGCCATCAATCCCATCTCATCTCCGGCGGCATCCGCATCGATGCAGCGCGGCAGGCGGCCGTCTGTGCCCGCATCACCCGACACGACTTCGCCCGCCACCACCACACACACCACCACACACACCACCACCACACACACCACGCGCGCCACGCCGCCCGTCGCCGATCAGTACAGCGCGCGCACGTTCGACTGCACCATCTGCCCGCCGTCGGCTGCGTCCATGTTCGTCACCAAGCTCGACCTCATCGACCATGTGCGGCTCACCCACGCCCGCAAGTCGGCCTTTTTCATATGCGAGGTCTGCGGCCGCACCCTGTCGACACAGAGCAACCTGACGGTGCACATGCAGGTGCACCGCACTGAGCGCGTGCCCGAACACAAGTGCAACATGTGCCCCATGGCGTATTTCCACCGCTCGGGTGAGTTGTGATTGTCTCCCTGCGTGTATGGTGTGTGTATGGTGTGTGTGTACGGCATGTTGCTAACTCTCCACGCTTGTGTGTCTGTTGCGCAGCCCTCCATCGCCACCAGCGCAAGGAACACAAAATGTCGCTGCGGCGACGCGGTCGCAAGATGTCGGTCACGATGGTGCACCCTGTCTATGATGCCGGGCGGGTTGCGTCCATGCCGCAGCGCGGGCCGTCGCCGTCGGCCGTCGACATGGACCAGCCGGCGTCGACCCTTGGCTTGACGTTTGACGACCACACCCAGCACGCACGCAGCCACACGGCATCGTCGTTTGGATCGTCCGTGTCGTCGCCCGTGTCGTCGGCGTCGTCTTTGGCTATGGACATGCGGGCAGATCCCGCTGTGCCGGTCGGTGGCCACCACCACAACTACCACTACCACCACAACGCTGCACGCGACTGCCACGTCCACAACCACAGCCACAGCCATCGCACCCACGCTGCCGCCACCACCATACCCGCCTCCGAACCCGACACGCCACTCGATCTGCTGCTCAACGCCGCATGCATGCAGCAACAACAACAGCAGAAGCCATACCCGCACTCGCAGTCGCAGCGCATCGTGCAGCTGCCATCCCTGCGCTCCGTGCTGCGCAGCATCGGCTTGTCCATGGCCGCCGACACCACCGTCGACACGGCGGCCGTCACGGCCACGGTCGCCACCACCACGACCGACACGGACGTCGTCCTGCCGCCGTTGCGGGCCGGTGCGTGGTACCCCGGCCACACGTACACTTCCTATTAGACACGTTGCCCTCTCGCGGCACACGGCACACCTGCCCTCTGGCCCTCCAGCCTGTAATAAATCCTTGCGTATCCACTCTGTCCACCTTCCACTCTGTCCTCATCCACTTTGGTCACCTTCCAACGCGCCAGTGACGACAATCGTGTTGATCTCGGGCGGTTCATTCCACGCCACCAAGCAAATAATAGAGTTGGGGGAAGAGGGGGGAAGAGGGGGAGGCGTTAGGACCGGCGGTAGTTGGCTTCCATGACGCCGTACTGCTGGTTGGCGCGGTCAAGCGCGGCCGGATCAGTGATCTCCATGACACCGTACGTCTGGTTGTCGCGGTCGATGGCCGCCTCGGTGGGCAGCTCCATGAGGCCGTACGTCTGGTCGTCGTGGTCGGGCACGGCATGGACTTTGGTCATGTGTGCGGGTGTGTGGGCAGCCATCTCGTAGGACGGCGGCAGCGATCGTTCCAGCGACGCGTCGGCTGGGCAGGTGACAGGCGTGTTGGCCGACGGGAGGATGCCGACAATCTTTGGCGGCGACATAGCGTCGGGCTGGCTGATCTTGCCATTGGCCGTTGTGCTGTCGCTGTCGCTGCTGCTATCGTCGCTGTTGTGTTTGTTGCGTGCAGCTGCCGACTGGCGACGACGGCGAGCAAGCAAGAGCGCGAGAATGCCGACAGCAACAACGACGACGGCTCCAACGGCAATGCCTGCAATCGCAGCAGGCGGGAACGGTGCCGTCGTCGCGCTGCTGCCAGCGTCGCGGGTTGGACCGGGCGGGACAGGCGACGGCTGCAGCGAGCCTTGCACGTAAAACTGCGAGCTGTTGGTCAACGCCCTGGCCTCGTAGCTGAGCGAGTTGCCGTACATGTCGTCGATGGAGCAATCGGCAGCCGCGCCACGCAGGGCAGGCACGGGTGGCCGCTCGACGGTCCTGCAGCCGACACGGCACGCACTGTCTGTGCACGCGAGCAGGTCGTAGGTGCGCTGCGGATCGGCCAGCCCGTTGTCAAACACGGTGCGGGCATAGTGGCTGCTGTTGTAGCTGCCGCACGTCTCGAAGAGGTAGTGCACCCGCGCCAGCGACGGCACGCCGCTGCAGGAGGACGTCTCGAGGAACATGAGCCGCAGGTGGTAGGCCGACGCCGACGGGCCGTTGCCCACGAGGCCGACTGCGCCGGCGGCTGCGAGGCCAGCGTTGATGTCGTCGATGGCCAGCACGGGCTTGGCCGACACGGGCACGTACACGTTGGTGCACGGCTGGGCGGAGCGGCTGTCCCACAAGACGGCCGTCTCGACGACGCTGCAGTTTGACGAGCAGTCGACGCTGGAGCAGCTGCTCAGGGCGACGGCGCTCTTGGAGGCGTCGGTGAATGTGTAGACGAATCGCTGGGCGTTGTACGAGATGCAGCGGCGCGGCTCCGAGGGCAGCGTGGTGGGCACGATGCCGTCCCACGGGAAGAAGCGGTACGTGGGCGTGAGGCAGGCGCGGCTGCGGGTGAAGAGCAGCCAGTCCATGGCGGCGGCCTGGTGCGCAAGGCCGGCGAGCGCGGCCAGCACGAGCGGAGGGGAGCATCGGGGCGAGCACGGCGGGTTGTGGCAGTGGCACGAGCGCTGTGCGGTTTTCTGGAAAGCCGTTGGGCTTGCGCTTGTGGCTATGTGCTCGCTGTGCTTGTGCACTTGCGCTTGCGCTTGCTTGCTGTGCTTGCCCTGTAAGCGCGCATGTAAAAGAGCCGGCCGCCCGAGCAGCGTGCGCGCACACACGCAGCAGCAGCCACTTGAACGGCAGCCACTTGAACGGCAGCGAGCGTCCATCGGCCCCGTCCTCTCTTCCCGTTTGCCCGCCCCAGTGCCCGCCCCAGTGCCCGCCCCAGTGTGTGTCCGCCGATCTGCCCGAGCGCGGCTGGCCATTGTGCTCTCTGGCCCGCTGGCCCGCCGGCCCTCTGGCCCTCTGGCCCTGTGCGCCACCCGGCGCCTGTTTCAGTGCACGCCCGCGATTTCTGCCTGACGGCCGCTAACATCAACCTCGAGGTGCCAACCACACGGACTGCAGCCGCATAGACCGCCAGCTACCAGCAACTACCACAAACTACCACTCGACTACCACTCGACTACCACTCAACTACCACTCAACTACCACCACTCAACTACCGCCCGCCATGCGCTTCACCGCCGCCGTCCTTGCGGCGCTCTCGCTGGCGTCGCTGTCGGCCGCCCAGCTGCTGCCCAACCCAGGCGACCCCGTCATCCCCGTGCCCGGCGCTCCCGGTGCTCCAGGCTCGCCCGGTGGTCCTGCCGCCCCGCCCAACCCGCAGCCGTCCGACCAGCCCGGCGCCCCCCGCACGGCCCCGTCCCCGTCGGCGTCGCCGGCCCGCCCGCCTGCCCGCCCCACGGCCCAGCCCGCCTCCCCGTCGACCACCCAGCAGAACCAGCAGAACCAGCCGGCCCCCCGCCCCGTCGTCGGCCAGCCGCTCGCCCCGCTGCCGACCTTCTCGGACCCGCCCCGCATCCCTGCAAACCCAGCGGCCCCGCAGACCGCCTCGTCGCAGGACTCGCAGCCCGGCTCGAGCCTGTCGCCATTTGCCGTCGTCGGCGTGCTCCTCGGCCTCGTCGTCTTTGGCGCCAGCGGCACCTTTGTTTACAACAAGTACATCCGCAAGGAGTCCGACGACGACCTGCCGCGGCAGTCAAAGACCATGTCCCGCCACCAGTCCGTCTCGCCCGCCGGCGCCGGCGACGTGGCCCAGTTTGCCACCTACCCGACGCTGTCCAAGCGTGGCGGGCCCGGCAAGATCCAGCAGCAGGAGGAGTTTATCATCAAGGACGAGTCGCCCAAGGTCGGCGAGGATGGACTCATGTATGCCTCGTACCCGACGATCGGCCGGTCCGGCGGTCCGGGCCTTGTGCAGCAGAAGGAGGAGTTGACGCTCGTTCCGCACGACCATCCTGTGGCCGTCGGTGCACCCATGCCGCCCTACGGACAGCCGCAGCAGATGCAGCCCCAGCAGATGCAGCCTCAGCAGCCCCAGCAGATGTATGCCCAGGCACCACGACAGATGGGCATGTACGGTGGCCCGGCCGGATCGCCGCAGCGAGTGCCGCCGCCGGCCGCCTACGGAGGAGGATACCAGCAGCAGCCGCAGTCGCCGTACAGACAGGGCCCGCCCTCTGCCTTGTCGGGCTCGTTCCGCGGCCCTCCTCCGGCGTCTGGATCCTTCTACGGCCAGCAACAACAGCAGCAGCAACTGCAATCACCCAACGGATCCTTCAGCTCCGATCTGTCGTATGCCGGCAGACCGCCAATGGCGCAGGCCCAACCTGGAAACGGTGGATACGCTGCCGTGCCGTCGTCGCGCTCGGGACCAAGCAGTCCGTTCCCCCAACGCCCGCCGCCGTCGTCCAGCACCCGCTACGGCTAAACGCGCACACGCGCATATGACTCGCATCTCTCCGTTTCTCCCTCTCTCTCTCCGTGTCTCTCTTGCTGGCCCCCATGCCACTGTTACAGTGCTTTGCAGATAGTCGGGCGGCCAGGAATGCCACTCTAGAAGGCTCTTTGCAAGCAAAGACCCGAAAACCTCGAATGTATCTTTGAAACCCATCCGCTCTTCCTTTGTTGCAACACAGCGCCTAGCCTGCGTATCCACTCTTGTGCACCGCTCAAGTGGAAACGAATCAGTAAGGGAGGAATCGCATTGTTTTATAGGCAAGATAAGAGAAAGAACAACAGTCTAGTTCCAGTAGTTGTAGTAGCGGTCGCCGTACTCTTTCATGTTGTCCGAGAGAATGTCCCATTTGGACATGGCCTTGCCCTCCTTGTCCAGCTGGCCCTGCTGGCCGAGGCGTCGGTAGTCTTCGCGCAGCCACCGCTCGACAACGAGCAGTAGCGGCGAGTTGAACAGCGCCATGAGCAGGCGGTTGGCCTCGTAGGCGGTGGACGGCGAGTCAGACACGCCAGCGGTCGACGCGAGGAGCTTGGTGCGGCAGTCGCGCATGGCCTCCTCGAGCTCGGGGAAGCCGACCGCCAGATCGCGCACGACCTCGATCTTGCCATCAAACATGTGTGCCACATGTGTGGGCCAGCCGCCCAGACCGTCAAAGATGTGCGTGGCATACACAATCGACGCCCCGCGCTGCTCCGTCTCGCGCTTGAGAAAGTTGAGCAGGTCGGTGCGCACGAGTACGTCGAGATCGACCGTCACCTCGTCGAGCAGGAGCACGTCCCACGGCTCCATGAGGCCGAGCACAATCTGCACGCGGCGCCGCTGGCCGTCTGAGATCTGGTGCATGTGCCAGTGCGGGTTGACGTCCATGATCTCGAGGAGCTCGGCGCAGCGCTCGCGGTTGCGCTCGGCGCCGAGCGTCTTGAGCAGGCGGCTCACGGGCACATCGCGACGGACGACCGGGTTGAGTGCCCATTCGGTGCCGAGGTACGTGATGCTCTGGAAGCCAGCGCAGGACAGGGCAGGGCAGGGCAGCGCAGGACAAGGCAAGACGGATTGGGGAGTGGGCAGGCGTTAGGCGAATGCGCAGGCTCGGGCCAGCAGGGCCAAGGGACGCATGTGTCCAACGTACCTGCGAGCCTTCGTCAAAGGCACGGCGGCCGAGCACCTTGACGTCGCCCTTGGACAGCGACTTGCCGGCCAGAATGCGAAGGAGCGTGCTCTTGCCAGCACCGTTGGCGCCGACGAGCAGGCAGCGGGAGCCGCGCTTGAGGTGCAGCGTGACGTCGGTCAGGATGGCGGGGCCGCCAAAGTCAAAGTTGAGCGCATTGACCTCGACCGCAAGGCTGGCAGCGGCAGTCGCAGTCGTCGTCGTTGTCGTTGGGGCAGCCATTGATAATGTTGATGATGTTGTTGATGTTGATCATGAGTGGCGGATGACCGCATTTAAAGGCGACACACAAACGGCAGATTACAAAGCAGTGGTGGAAAAATAACGGTTTATAGGTGGATGGACATCGGCCATCTCAAATTATCGCCCACTACAGCAGCAAGCATCCCTGTGCAGACACCCGCTTCCTGCGGCGGCGTGGCATCAACGCGAGCCGTGCCGCTGCGTCCATGGCGTCAATGATGCCGTCGCCGTGCAGGGCCGAGCATTCCTTGTACTTTGCGACGGCTCCCTGCTCCACGAGATGCTGTGCCTGTGAGGTTGTGTGTGCGTGTGTGCGTGTGCGTGTGTGCCAAGAGAGTGGGTCAACAGGCCAGTATTGGTAAGCGCTCGTGTCGCGATCCGCAGCCGGCCACAGCCACATTACAACGCAGCGGTCCGATCCAAGGCAAACAGATCGACCGGTGGGCGAACCGGCCGATTCAAAACCACGACGACGATGACGACGATGACGATGACAACGACAACGCACCTGAGCATACGGCACGCATTTGTTGCGCACCGAAAAGCTGTTGCGCAAGTCGGCCTTGAGCCCGACAAGCAGAACAGGTGCGTACGGGCAGTGGTGTCGAATCTCTGGCAGCCACTTTGCACGCATCATGGAGTGTCAGCCACCACGGCGAGCTGCGGCTGGATGCTCTCTCCCACCGTGCCATAGCCTCACGTTGGCTTCAACGTTCTTGAACGTGTCTGGCTGATCAATGGCGTAGCACAGCATGAATGCGTCCGTGTCTGTCATGCACGGCATTCCGTCAGCTCGATGCCACAGATGGCGAGGCAGGCTGGCATACGGGCGGGCAGGCGGGCGGGCTGGCGGGCCGGCAAGGCTAGTTCAGGTGGCACTTGGCGCCGCCCGCCGTTTGCTCAGCCACCACCACATGCCGGCACCGCCCAGGGTTGGCGCGAACGCGAGCACAGCCTACACACCTGGATATGCAAGCGGCCTCAGGCGGGCATAGTCGTCCTGTCAGCAGTGTGCCAGACACAGAGCAGTCCATCGTGTCAGTCCCAGCATGCAGCGTCGCCTTGGATGGCGACGACGACGGCGATGGGCAGCGTCCAAGGCTAAATCGCATGCCCATCGGCCCGGCGGAGAAGCGGCGGGGAGCGTCGGAGACTGAGGTCGGAAGATACAAGGTGACTGACCTGGCCGGCGGTATCCCACACAGCTGGGTGGTTGGTTGGTTGGTTGGTTGGACCATCATATCATCATTGTCACCATCACCATCACCATCACCAGCATGATAAGCGAGCGCGGAAGTCGAGGCGACGAGGGGTTGCCAGGACGGTCAGTAGGTTCTACGGGGTCTGCAGCAGACCGATGCATTGTGCCAGACTCACCGAGCTCGACCGGCCTGCCTTCGACCTCGAGGTTGAACATGACGTTCTCAAAGACCGTTGGCACATACTTCTGTTGGCGGCGAGGTGCATGTGGCGGCGAGTTGGATGTGGCAGTGGTTGTGGCGATAGCGGTTGTGGCGATGGCGGTTGTGTTCAGCAGCCAAGACACGTGCGTTGTGGCCAAGAAGCGCGCCAGATTCGCCGTGGCCAGATATTGTGCCACCAGCACACCACGGCACAGCACACCACGGCACAGCCAGATGGGTGGATGGATGCATGGATGCATGGATGGATGGCAGTGAAGGGCGGGCCATGCAGCCACAGCCAATGCAGGAGGAGCGATAGAGAGCATGCAGTCAGTGCGAAGGCAGCTCGTGGATGCCGAGCGTGCCAGAGACGCACCTCGGGAAAGACGCCCGTCGAAAAGTATGCCAGCAGACACGTCTTGCCAATGGCCCCGTCGCCCAGCACAACAATCTTTTTGCGAATGCCTCCAATGCTCGTGCCGGCCGGCCGCTGGCTCTGGCTCGAGAAGCGGTACACGCCGTTGGACGACGCCCGTCGAGCGTGTCCGGCAGCATTGGCATGGAGACCGCTGCTGCCGATACCGCCCGACGACGTGGTTGACGACGAGACCGTGAGGGTCTTGGACGCACTGGACGACGAGCGGCCGAATCTGGCCGACGCGGCTGACGAGAAGAGCGAGGCGTCATGCGCCGTGTCTGTTGGGCTTGTGGGAGGCGAGAGCGAGGGGCTTGCGGCCGACCTTGCGGACGAGTGAGGGTCTTCCTCGACGACAGTCGCAAGACCTTGTGACGAGCTGGACGAGGCGGACGAGGCCCGGTGCTCGGCAAAGAAGGCTGTGGAAGTGGGCGATGTGGGTGTGGCTGCAGACTCTTTTGCCGACGACAACGACACCGAGGGAGTGCGGCCGGCCATCGTCAGCGGCAGCAGCACGGGATGGCTTGGAAGAGTCATTGGGCAGATGTGGATCCTGTGTTGTTGTGAGTGCGGCAAGAGTCACAATCCTGTGCGATTCAGGCAGACATGGGCCCAGGGCAGTGCCAGTGTGGCGATGCGCTTGTGTCGGAGTCGGCGCGACATGACGACAGGGGGCGGTTGGCGATAGCGGAGCTGGAGCGTGTGTGACGACAGTGGCACTGGTACCCTTGGCGGAAGCGCTGCGCTCTGTGCTCTGCGCTCTGTGCTCTGTGTGCTGGTCCGTGGCCGTACGCCGCCCTTCGCCACACTGCACTGCACCGCACTGCACTGCACTGCGGTCTGTGCAAAAACCACGCATCCAACCATTGGCCCGCTTGCGATCCACGCTGCCGGACTCCCTTGCCAAAACAACACAAACAAAAGCAATCCCTCGTTTGCTCTCCGCCATTTCTCCCTTCCTCCCGACATAGAAACCACGAAAGCAAAGGAGACGTCCTCGCGCAGCGGCCATGTCGGACTACCTGTACTTTACGTCCAATGGCTCCATCTTCTTTGACCGGCCCTACCTGGATCTGACCCTCTTCCCAGGCCAGCCACCCGCCAAGGTATCAATGCGCTGCGCTGCCTCGCACGATTTGCTGCTGGCATGATGCCACTGGCGTGCACACATCGAGACCTAACGGCGTCTGCTGGTGTGTGTGCCGTGTGGGACAGGTGCCGACTGGGACAACAGACCTCGACATGACCTACATCCCGCGTGCCATCTACAACTCGCCCGTCGAGGACATGCTTCTGCGCGAAGAAGGGTACTCGGGCAAGCCACGCAAAGAGGTGCTGGCTCAACTCGCGCCTCTCAAACCCGCCCATCCCGGCATCGATGCCGAACGCAAGCACGTGCCCCCCGAGTACCTCGAGAGCTATAACTCGTACGACAGCGTCTACGATGTATGTCGGCCCTGCCACCCTCTTTGTGCTGCCCTCCTTCCTCTGGCGTCTGTTTGCGACACCAATCAATCCTTTGGCGGCGAGATGCGGATCTGCAGCTGACACAAACATCGCACCAATGGATCCATGACAACAACAACAATCTCTGCAGGTCTCGCAAGACGCGCTCCATCGCGCCGAGCAGGAAGGCGACACCCGCACCGTTGTGCTCACCGACTGCGGCATCGACATCATCAACCCGCACACGATCGCACCCATCCGTCCATTCAACAAACCAAAGTTCAGATCGCCGCTCGACCGGCCCGTGCACATCAGCTCGCACGTCAAGCAAACGCGGCCAAAGTTTGACAACACGGTGCGATACGCCTCGTGGCTCAACAAACTGGCCGTCACCAATGCACATGCAGCCAGCCTTGCCCACAAGCGGTGCCGTGAAATGGAGCGCGGTGCCAAGGAAACCATCCGGCCCTTTGTGCTGCGCTATCTGCGACCATTCGATGCCAGTGTGGATCCAACCACTGTGGTGCGCGGTCTGAGTTTCCGCGGCCGTGGGCATCTGGATGTGCGCATGGGATGGTCGACCGTCACAGAGATCCAGGCCAGCGACCCGGGCGACATCGCAGACTCGTTCAATGCAGGTGCTGGTGATGGCGACCGCAACGCCATGATGGTGCGCACATCGTCCATCTATTCCCCAACGCAGTTCTCGCGTCGCGTGACGGAACGCCAGCAGCAGCAGCAGAGAGAGAAGGATGCCCAAATGCAGCAGCAGCAGCAGCAGCAGCTTGCGGCTCGCAAGTCTCTCAAGGCTGCTGCCAGTCCCACACGCAAACAGCAGTCGATTGCAGAGATCACTGACGACACTGCCGATGCGACCATCAGCGTGTGGGAGCATCGCACATCTGCTGTTGGATCGCCGTCGCGCCAAGCTGGCTCACAGGCCACAGACGTCTCGCAGAGCCCCATTGCCGAACTTCCTGCTCTGCCATCCAAGGACGCCGAGGCCAAGAAAGGCCCGTCTTCGCCTTCTCAGGACAGTGCCAAAGACCACGAGACGGATAGCACCAGTCCGGCCAAATCCATCGTCAGCAACCCATGGGTGTCCGACTCGCCAATCAAGCCCGATGCCATTCCACCCAAACACGCCGCGCAAGACCCCGACACAGACGTCAGTCCGCGTGCAAGCCGTGCCGCCAAGATCGATCACGACGACGCAGACGACGAGGCATGGGTGCGCGAACAGAAGCGTGCAC
This sequence comes from Entophlyctis helioformis, assembly GCA_025526915.1. Taxonomy (NCBI): domain Eukaryota; kingdom Fungi; phylum Chytridiomycota; class Chytridiomycetes; order Chytridiales; family Chytriomycetaceae; genus Entophlyctis; species Entophlyctis helioformis. Next base: position 51,780 of record JAHLKH010000069.1, on the reverse strand, counting down.
TCTTTGGCGACTGGCGCGAGGAATCCAAAAGCTCGATTCCCGAGCCACTTGCGTCTGTTGCACCCGCACCGACGATCCTGTCCACGGCGCGTGGCAGGTCGGCATCCACGTCATCGCGCACCAAGCCTCACTCGCGCAAACCAACCGTCAATGACCGGCGTCCAACAACCGACTCGGTGCTGAGCGACGGCGAGCAGGAGACGCCGAGCAAAGAGAGTCGCCGCTTGTCACGCAGGGCCAGCAGATGGAGGAGCCCGAGGACCTAGAGATGAGCGACAGGTTTGTGATTGCAGTCGAGTCGCCTGTGCGGCCCGTTGCAGTCATGTCCAGACTCGAAGCGCTCATGCGCGACCAAGAGAATGCCACGATGGCTGGGATCGCAAAGGACAAGGCAAAGGATGCTGCTGAGATCGAGGCTGCTGTCATTGTCGTTGCATCAAGTGCTGCTGCTGCTGCTGCTGCAAGTGCTACAAAAGCTGTCGCGTCGCCCGGCCAAGCCACGATTGATGATGCTGCTGTTGTCACATCGCCCGAGACTGACAAGGGAACAGCCTCTGAGCCACTCGCACTTGGGGACGGCGCGCCAGATCTCTACGTGTCCAACCCATGGGCTTCGGGATCGCTCTCCGCCGCGACAACCTCGCCCGTTCAGCACGACGCGGCATCAGCCTCGTCGGCCGTTGCAGAGGCACATTCATCAGCCGCACCTGTGGCTGCATCGATTGTGACGGCATCGCCAGTCGCTGCCATTGCAACGGGATGCGACCCGACGCCATGGACAACGCAGGCATCGCCCATCAAGCGCCAGGACTCTCGCGACTCGATTGCCAGCAAAGCCGACCATCCGGTCTCTGCCACCAAGGAAAAGAAGTCGCTTGGCAGCAAGATCCGTGGCTGGTCGTCCAAGAGCCACGAATCTCTCAACGAAAAGAGCCCCGCAAAGACCCAGGCCGCATCGCCGTCCGATGCACTGCCTGGCGTGACGGCCAATGCTGCTGCCACGCACGCTTCCGCGACCAGCATCTCGCTCTCCATTAGCGCGTCTGGCCTGGCGGCTGTTGCTGCTACTTCTGGCACCGTGGAAGCCGGTGCCTCGGAGGACGCGTCCGATACGGTCACCATCAAGGAAGCCAAGAAAAAGGGCATCATGGGATCGCTGTCCAAGGGTATCAACAAGCTCAAGCACCTCGGCGACCACTCGCACTCAAGCAAGGACAAGGAGTACATGAAGGATGTGGCGCCAGGCGGTGTCGGCCACTCCAAGGACGCCGGCCTCTCGTCTCTGGATGAGATGCACCATGATCACATCAGTGCGCCGTCTGTCGCAGTCGATCAGCCGGCTTCTGGCACGACGCTTTCGCCTGCAGACACGCTCAAGACGCCGCTTTCTTCTGCCACCGCAACGGCTGCGTCGGCTACCGCTAGCGCCCCTGCCGCAGCCGCTATTTCCTCGCCTGTTGTTGCCGTCGAGGCTCCAGCTTCGCCATCCAAGCCGCCTGCCGATCCGGCCGTGTCCCCCAAAGCCCCTGCTGCTGTTGATGTGCAACACGCGGCTGCAGTACCGCCCGCAGCCAAGCAGACAGATACGCCTGTCGCATCCACAGCCATGCCAAAGGATACCGCCACGTCCATTGATCCGCCTCCCAAGCCAGCGGAGCCTCTCGCATCACCTGTCGGAACATCCGCCAAGACCTCGGTAGACGCCTTCAAGCGCGGTGTCCAGTCGGCCAAAGAACAGTCGCCTGTCGAGGCCGAGGAGCCTGCAGAAAAGTTTGTGTCCCTCAAGGATCGCGTCAATATGTGGGAGAAGCCCAAGCCAAAGGTCGAGCCGGCACAACCGCCGCAAAAGATCCAGATTGTGGCTGATGCGGCAGTCGAAGTCAAGACCGAGCCAAAGATCGAAGTCAAGGCTGAGCCAAAGGTGGAAGTCAAGGTTGAGCCAAAGGTTGAGCCAAAGGTTGAGCCAAAGGTTGAGCCAAAGATCGAGCCAAAGGTGGAAGTCAAGACTGATGTCAAGGTCGAGCAAAAGGTCGAAGCTGCACCCCAAGTCAAGCTTCAGCCGCCGCCAGCCGCCGCACCACTCAAGCACAGCCCGTCGTCTGAAAGCGTGGCGAGCACAGCCGACCACAACATCAAGCCATCCGAAAAGCACTCCAAGCACTTTGGCTCGGGCATCATGAAGGGTCTCAAGAAGAGCACCGAAAACCTGTCGTCCAAGTTTGGCAGCAAGAGCAGCCTCGCTGCAGCCAGCAAAGAGTCTCTTCATCGCGAGAGTCGCGTTGCCCCACCGCCCGCGCCTTCGGAAACAGCTGCACCGCCGGTGGACTATGGCGATCTCAAGGCCGTCGTCGGTCCCAAATCCACGCGGTTCTTGAACGCGATGGACGTGCACAACCTCACAAGTGTCGACGAGCTGGGCGGTGCATCAGATGGTGGCAAATTCGACAGCTACCCGGCGGCCAAGAGCGATGCCGCTGAACCTGCAGCGGCTGTGGCTGAGACCAAGGCTGCCTCTGAGCCTGCTGCTGCTGCTGTTTCTGCACCTGCTCAGGCTGTCCAGGAGAAACCCGCGATCGTGGCTGAGACCAAGCCGACTCGCGCTGTCACTCCAGCACCTGTTGCTGCTGCTGTACCGACACCAGCTCCGACACCAACTCCAGCTCCAGCTCCAGAGGCAACAGCCGCCACTGAGGCATCAAAGGCCAAGCCAGCCTTCATCGTCTCGTCTGTTCCAGCAGCCGCGTCTCCAGCACTTGCACGCAAGACTGAGCCCGCCAATGCCGAGCCCGCCAAATCGTCTGCACCATCTCTAGCCGTTCCAGAACAGCCAGCTGCCGACGCATCGACCATGAAGAGATCGCCATCCAGTCTGGTCATCTCTGCCGAAGACGCGGTACGTATCCATCCATCCCACCACATGCTTCTGCCACGCCACACACGCAGCTAACACTGTATCCAGCTCAAGACCGTCACCAAAGTCACATGGAAAACCGTCAAGTGCGATGTCAAGATTGCCAATTTCGAGCTCCACTGTTTCGAGTCGGGCAAAAGTGAGTGCAGTCGCCTTCCTCTCTCTCTGTCTGCCTGTCTGTCTCTAGACCCAATGCAAATGCCCATACATGCCCCTGCCTAACACGGGCCGGGAACAGCCAAAGAGTACAAACACTTTTTCCCAATGGAGCTGCGACGCGTCATCTCGATCAAGACCAAGGACGCCGAGGTCGTGATCCATGCGTGCATCTCACGGAAAGGCGGCAAAGCAGGCGGCAAGCTCAAGAAGCTCGCGTTTGAGATGGAGAGTGTCGACGCAGCGAAACAGTGGGGCGGGCACATGGACACGCTCGTGTTTGGCGGTAAGCGTGTGTCGTTGCATGCAGTGGAAATGTCGCGAGTGTGGCGCGTGGGTCTGACATAGCTGGTGGTGTAGGCGTGCAAGGCGAGTCCATGGGCCGCGGCATCCTGGTGCTCGTGGACAAGTTTGACAAGGACGCCGCCAAACTGATCGAAAAGTACATGAAGGAGGTGCTGGAGGCGTCCAAGCGTCCACTTGACATCAAACGTGAGTCCGTTCGTCCTCTCTGTCCGCTGCGTGTCTTTGCGGCCGGTGCTGACCGTTGCTCTCAGAGGTGCAATACAACGAGTTTAGTGTCGCCAACGTGCTGTCGTCGCAGAATTTCAAGACACTGGGCAACATTGTGTGCACGAACACGGACTTTGTGCCGCGGCTGCAGCAGCTGCTTGTGCGCGAGCGCTATTGCATGAACCCGGCCGTCCTGCCATGCGAGTCAGACCCTGTCGATGCCGCCTTGGCCATCATCAGATGTAAGCGCCTCATTTTCTCTGCCTAAATGGTGCCGCGACAAACGACTGCTCGGCTGACATGAGATGGGCAGCATCTGTGGGCAAATCCAAGCTGTCAACCCTGCACGTCACAGGCGTTGTTCTCAAGCGCGAGGAAGGCGGTCTGGGCGGCTTCATGAAAAAGTTCAAGTAGTCGGCGAGCCGTTTACCCCTCAGCGACAATCTATTTGTTATTTGTTTGGCAGTCTGGCCAATACACCGACCCCGACTCCGATTCCAACCCCAACACACAACCCCGCACCACCAGCCAGATGGAAATGAACAATGCAAAAGTGTACGTGCCGTGCTACGGATCAGAGGATTTGGATTCACGAAAGACCTGTGCCATGCGGTCAACAGAGGACTTGGGAAGCGTTGCCAGCTTCTCGTCAAGCCAGGACGATGTATGTCCGCTTGCACTAGCATTGACGCCGCCATCGGTGCCGCTGCTGCTCCCGCCTTGATCAGCTGGACCGTCGTGTTGCTGCTGGTTCTGCTGGTGCAAGGCTGCCATGCGCGACAGGGACGATGACGACGAGATGGACGATGCCAGCACAGAGTCGTCTACACTCTTCCACGGAATGCGAGGCAGCGATGCACCCAACGGCCGTGTTGCCGAGCTGCCTGGCGCTGTTGTTTGCGAGTCTTGTCCAGACGCGGATGCAGATGCAGATGCAGACGATGATGCTGCCGCTGTTCCTGCATGCTCGGCAGCCGAGACGCGCATCCGTCGACGTGCCAACTCAGCAAACTCGTCCTCAGAGTCGTCAGCACCATTGGCCACGTTGTCTGCCAGCTCCGACGACCGAGACGGGCCGGATGCCTGCCCACCATGCTCGCCGTCGTCTTCATCGGCAATCTGTACATAGCCGCGAGACCCAAGCACCTGCACCCAGCCAAGACTGTATGTCAGTCCACACAGCATGCAGCATGAGTGGAACGAGGGACGCAACTCACGCGTTCAGCTTCAGCCTCGATCATGTACGCGCTTTGTAAAAGGTTCAGCGTCTCTTCGTCAGAGAGGGCAACGTCTTGCAATGCCGATGGTGAAGCATGTGCGGGACTTGAAGTGGCTGTTCCAGTTGACGGGCCAACCGTTTCTGTTGACTCGGCCTTGGCTGCTGTGCTGTCCGTCTTGCTGTCGCTGCGAGCCGCGTTTTCAGCATACTGCTGGCGGCTTGCTGCTGGGCCTCCCATACTTGCCGCTGGTGCATCCTGGTGCTGTGGCTGCTGTGGCACCTGCTGGACAGATCGGGCAGGCAGCTGAGCGGCCTCAGCCGATGGAACGGTCTCCGCTGCCGCAGGTTGATCGGCAGGCGTCTCTCCCTTTGATGCCGACACTGACGACTGCGGCAGCCGGCTCGAGGCAGAAAACTCGGGATCGGCCAGAAGCCGCAAGCGAGCCTGCATCGATTCGCGCAGCTCATCCAGCTCGTCCAATGCCTGCGACAGAGATTTCTTGGACGCCGACTGCTGCTGCTGGTGCCCACTCGTCTCGTGCGGCGCATCTAGCGGAGTCGCAGTAGTATCCCGATAGTCGGTAACTGAAGGAGGGCCTGCATCGGCACCAAGGCCAGGACCAGTACCAGGGCCAGGCGACTCGACGCGTATCTGGCGATGCTCCCACTTGGCGCCAGTCCATACCCACGTGTCCACGCTCTGCGCAGGCTCGGGAGCAGCAACGGCCGGCTCGCGTACAGTGGCAGCACAAACAGCCGCGGCAAACAACTGACCGGTGCCAATGCGTCCATGCGACGATCGCAGCACATCCAAGGTACCGCCTGGTCTCGCGTTTCCAGTCTGCGCGATAGCAATGGCGGCCAGGTGTGGCTGAGCAGACTCTGTGAACGCCGACCGGGAGAGCCCATCGGTATGTGTGTGCGCTGTCCGTGACACGGTAGGCATCGATCTGCGCTGGTACATGGACGCAGCTGTTGCGACTGTGGCGTCATAGCCGCTGCCAGCAGCAACCAGCCCGCGACCCGCCACTGCACTCCTGCTAGGGCTCGGCCGTCGTGGAGCAGACACCTCCTTGAGCGCACCGCCGAGATTCTCGGTCGGAAAGATGCGCACAAGCAGCTGTCCACGCGGGGTGCCGTCGACATCCGTGACAGGATACCACCCATAGATCTCGCTCATGGATCCAAACAGCGGCCGGAACGGCACTCTCGCCACGCCAATCAGCTCTTTCTTGGTGTTGGGCCCGACGGCGATGCCCAAATGACTGTCACGAGCGACGTTGAGTTTGGGCACATGGTAGATGCAGACGTCGATATGGCCCTCGGCTTTGAGGCTGCGGAGAGCGCGTTCGGTGCGTGCGAGATTGAGCGAGACTTGGTAGTGCCACGACGGGTTGGTTTGTGCACCGACGACGCGTGAGCAGTAGACGCGCGGCTCCGAGTCGGACGTGTTGGGGTTGGCGGAGTCGGTGTCGAGGCCGTGTGGCCATGCAAACGACACGAATGTGTTGGGCGGGATGGTCTGCGTCTCGGAGAAGCGGACAAAGGGCGACGTCATGGAGTCGGCAAACGGGTCATCCATGAGTGGCAGGTGCGTGCCTCGCTCGACAGCAATGTGAACGCCAATGCGCGGAACAGGCTCCTGCTGCTGCGGCTGGGCAATCGGTTCCACTGCTGCTGGCGCTGCAGATGGTTGCTGCTGAGACGCTTGCTGAGGAGATTCACGAGGCACCTCTTCTCGTCTTGCTTCTGTGGCCAATCCACCGACAGGCGACGATCGCGAGAGCTGATCAGCGGCAGTGGAGAGCGGCACCGTCTTGCGCACCGTCTCAAACAGCCTTGCGTTGCGAACCATCTCAACCTCTACGCGTAGAAACATGGATGCACCGCCCAGATCGCTGCTGTTCTCCATGATGAGCGGGAGCATGCTTTCCAGGACAACCATGTTGCGACTGGTTCCGGCGGCAGCACCGCCTGGCATGCTTTGGATGCTGCCGCTCGGAACACTGCTTGCGCTGTTGACGCTAGCCCTGCCACCGCTGGTCCGATGGGACACCCGTGCTCGTTCCAGCAGCTGGCCAAGATCGATCCAGGCGGAACCGACATGCTGCTCGTTGCCATTCCTGTCTTGCAGTATGACTTGCACTTCCATGAACGTGCAGCGGTAGTGTGCGAGCACGTCACGCGCAAGCCGCACAAACACAGACTTGCGATAATCCAGCCGCCACACTCCAGACGGTTGCTGCGACTGGGACTCCCATGCCACTCGCTCAGACTCCTCCGTCTGCCACTGCAGATCAGCTGCAGCACCAGTCGAGCCCGCAGCCTGGAAAGACGTGTCTCGTAGCATCGTGCCCACGACAGGACGCTGCCATCTGACAAACAGCCTTGATCCTCGCTCCACCTGTCCGTGAGAGCGACTGCCGAGTATCCGCAACGGCACGCGCACCTCGCTCACGTCGACAGCAAGCCGCACAGACGCAGCCGCAAGTGTCGATGATCCCACAATAGGCGTCAACGGCGCAGCGCCAACCGACGTGCCAAGTGACACCTGCATCCGGTCGATATCGAGCCCCGTGCGAAAACACACCGACACCTGCACGGCAGCGACCGTCTCCATCATCTCCAGCTCCGACACCGATGCTCGTGACGATGTGGCAGGGTTGGCGCTCGGCTGCGATCCGGCTGGCACAATGCTGAACCACTGTGCAGGGACGCCAGACGACCTCGCGAGCAGGTCGCGCAGCGGGACAGCGAAGGACCCGAGCAGGACATCGCGCGCAGATCCCGTCGACGACACTTCTGGAGGTATGCGGTGCCAGATCTTGCCGCGAGCCGTGCCGCCCTTGTGGATCCAAGAAATGAGGTCCGTGTCCAGACCGCGGACAGTCAGCTCGACCTGGTGCTGGAACGACGGCGCAAACGTCTGGGCGATGATGTTGGTGCGGATGGTCGATGGGTCATTCAGGTCGTCCATGTCGGTGCTCGCGAGACTGGACTCCAAGCCGGCAGCCGCGTCGTCCTCGGGGAACATTGTGAGCGTGACAAAGGCATTGACACCGACACTCTTGGCGTACTCGATCGCCTCTGGTTGCCCTGCCATGCAAGACTCGGGCAGACAGCGCAGGAGACCCAGCAGTCCGCAGGCACGGTTGATGTCGACTTCGATGGTGCATTCGGCAGGCACAATGGATGCGTCCGGCGCTTCTTGGGCATCGCCAACCATTCCACGCGGCTGCTCATACACATCGGCATCCACCTCGTTTTGCAGGCGTTGCTGCTTCTGCTGTGCATGAGGCTGCTGTTTCGATCCGCTGACAGTATCTGGCAATCCCTGTCCAGCCCTTATGGATGAGCGCAGGTCGTCATCGAGGCGATTGTCGTACCGAGTGCGCGATGGGCTTGTGTGCTGTCCGGCTCCATACCGATTCCCACGGTCGCCGCGATGACTAGATGGCAGAGCATCGTGCTGCCTATCGGACGCCCGATCCTGCCGACGGACCGTCTCGATCTGCTGCCATGATCCAGCAGCCAGCAGCGCGGTCGCCCATCCCTTGGCCGTGCTCACAAACGGATCCACAATCGCATACTCCGTGTCAGGGATCAGAATGGGCATCGAGTCCTCATCGCTGAGCTGCGGTTCACGGTGGCTCGGACTCAGATGCGCACGCGACGACAGAACAGCGGCAATCAGTTGCGGGAACGGGAGTCGCAGGAGACCGAGAAGCCGCGTGGAGCTCTTGGATCGCATCCACGGGAGCCACACGGTGCTGGACGTGTCGGGCACTTGGACGACATGGACTTCAACAACAATCGGCGACTGGCCGCTGGACTGCAGAAAATCGTCCGTCAGAGCCAGCGGGAGCGTGCATCCAAAGTCAAAGTCAGGCGGGTCTGAGAGTCTCCCTGTGTTGAGATCGAATGGCGGCTCGTACGGTATCGGTGCTGTTTCGATAGGCGGTGTGGATGACGAGAAGAGACGAACGACAAGGTACAGAAACATGCTGTGCAGCGTGGGGAGTGGCATGATGGCCAGAGCGCGCGTTGCTTTGATCTGCAGGTGAAAGTACAGTGGCCGAAGTCGTACCAATTCCTGCTGGGTATTCGGGGTTGGCGCGGATGCCGGTGCTGATACGGGCATGGGTTGCAGTGCTTGCTGTGTCGAGTCCAGCTGCGACCGTTGTCCACTAGAAGCAGCTGCCGACTTTGCATGGGCCTGCAATCCGTGTGGCGGCTCCACAATGTCTTGTACAAACTCAATGCCCACGACCAGCTCGCCAATATGTCGCGACGGCCTTTCCTTGGCGTCATTGGATGGGGGTGGCTGTGCGGCCGATGCTTGCTGTGGTGTCATTGTCTTTGCACCTTTGGCGTTGCCCGTATGAGGGACTGGGCGTGGCAGGCGTGACTGAAGCTGCGACGGGGTCTGTGGCTGCGTCTGAGATTGCGACTGAGACTGCGACTGAGATTGCGACTGTTCTGACCGCCATATGCTGACCCGGCCGTTCCAGCGAAAGTCGCTCGCCATGAGTAGATCCTTGACGAGAACCGCACCCGGTTCCGACCCACAGCTGCTTCAGCTCCTTGGTGCCAGCAGCATGAGATGCGGCAGTCTTTGCTCCGGGTCCCTGGCTGCCTGGCCCAGACACGGCGGCAGGCTTCGTCTTGGGCTTTGGCGTTGCGAGTCCAGTGATCTTGAAAAACACATGCTCGTTGGCAATCGCCTTGACAGCAGCCGGGTCCAGCAGCCGCACAGAAAATGTAAACGACTCGCCAACAGGAAAGACGGATGATCCAGATGCCGATGCTTGTCCAGAAGCCGATCCTGGCAGTCCAGAGCCGGTCTTGGGCTTTGCTGCATTGCTGCTTGCACGAAGAGATAGAGTCGCTCTGGACGCAGAAGCCGGGTTCTTGACACGCACGCGTCCTTCCACAAGGCCCGTGCCGCTAAACGACGGAAAGACATACTCGATCCAGATGACATCCGGCTGTCTGAGTCCAGACGCGAGCTCAAACTGGTCAAGCCGCGTTCGACATGAATGCATCGTTTGCAGCTGCCGCATGACGATCTTTGGAAACGGCAGTTTGGCGGCTTGCTTCCTTGCCTGTGCAGCCGCGATGGCAGCAGCCGATGCTGATCCGATGCGCAGAGTGCTCAGCAGTCTGCCGTCGTCGCTATCCTGATCGCTGGCTGCATCCTCATTGAGCAGATCGACAACCGACAGTTGGTCGGCATCCTCGTCGGCATCGTCTTCATCGCCGTCGTCGTGCTCAATCAGCTCATCCATGTCCTCGTCTGATGCACTAAGCTGCACGTCGCCGTCGTCGAGTTTCAACTTTCGAGATGCAGCACGTCTGCGGCTCTTGGATAAGAGCATTTTGCCCGACTGCGAGTTGAGTGCCTCGATGACGTAGTCGTCGTCCAGGATGTCACCAGCCGCACTGCTGCCGCAGAATCCGAGATGCCGAGCGACGAGTCGAGGTGGCTGATGTTGTCAAAGTCCATATCGTCTATGCTTGCTCGTGTTTCGCCGTCAGGAACGCCTGGGATGTAGCTCTTTGAATACTGGCTGTGGCCATGATCTCGCTTGCTTGGATTGCCGGAGAGCTGGCATGTTGGACATGGTCGCCTTGGTTGCCAGATGCCAACGACCGCGCAAGCGAGTCTTTCAGCCGTAGTGCCCTTGACTCGAGATCATTGAGAAGCGACTCTGGATCCCTGTCGAATGGCAAACACACAAAAACAAGATCAGATGTGCAGGCATAAATGGGTTGGCACGTGGCGGTCATTTACCAAGATCGCCTTGGATTAGAGTGTCTTTTGTGAGGTTGTTGGTCGGGGCTCGCGTCATCGTACACATCGTGCTCATTGGCGTCTGCGTGCCAGTCGTGATCGGGAACAGCTTGGTCGCCTTGTCGGTGCACTGGCGGGGCATGCCGATCCAAGCTAAACTCTCCACTTGGGATGCTGTGAATGTCTCGTGGTCGTGGGGCTGGCGGCGGAAGCGGCTGATACTCGGCGAAAGAGCTCTCTGCATCGAGCGAGACGGCCCTGTGTGGGGCTTTGCAGAAGCAGCGGACAGCAGCGACTCGATTCTTGGATGAGAAGTCGCGGTCGATGATGGACCCGCTGCAGACACCGATGATGGATTAAGTGGTAGTATAGAGAGTGACAGTTGAACAGAGCCGATATGTACTTCGCGCCGAATAGAGCGGTTGGAAAGGATGGGGAAAGAGCCAGAGACGGACGAGCCGGGTGTGTGGAGCGATGCGCTCAAGTCGCGCAGAGGTACGTATCCAACAGGCCGGGCATCGCGCAAGACTTCGAGCTCGAGGGTGCCCATGTCGTCCAGATACGTCTTGAACTGCTTGACTGAGCAGCATACATCGTACACGAGTGTGCACGGGTCGAGCGTGTTGGATGCAAGGCTGTCTAAATCCGGCACGTCGCGGTCAGGCGCGTCGCGCATTGCGAGGGACGTGGGCTGCTGTGCAGGCGCTGCTGATGCATTCAATGCCTTGGTCCTTTGTGCAGTGGCGGCGTTCGAAGCACCATAGGCAGCGGGGGCAGCGCCTGCTTTTGCGGGAGGCGCGCCTGCGAACGTGGGCGGATAGATCGTGTCGTGCGCCTCTGCCCCCCACCACATGATGCGCACCGACGACACGGACGCCGACGACGGCGTGCCGGCAGAGACTGCAGATCCAGCAGCAGCGGCAGCAGGGGCGCTGCTCGCCGTGGCGGTCTGGTCTGTGCGCTGGCGCCGAGCAGCAGATGCCGATGTTGCTGACGCTGACGCTGATGCGGATGCGGTGGACGACGACGAAGCGGCTGTAGGCGTGTGCCAGTGGATGGCAGACACGCGGAGGGCCAGCCGGCACCGCGGCTTTCCTGGCACCTTGGGCGGCAGAGTTCTGCCAGACGCTGACGCCATGTGGCCTGTGGCTGGGCTGGCTGGCTGGCGCAGTTGTCGTCGTGGCCGGTGTTGTGGTTGTTGAAGCCGCTTCAGCTCTCGTCGTGTTGCAGCAAGCGTCGTCCTACAAGTCACAGTCCGCGCAAGCACAGCAAGCAGAGCAGCAGAGCAGCAGGGCAGCAGGGCAGCAGAAGGGCGTCAGCAGCAGCAGCCAGGCCCGTGCCCTTTCTGGCAGCGTCGCACTCACCGTCGCGGCTAGGTCCGGGTCTTGTGGTTGTGCTGCGCTGCGCTGTGCTGTGTCGACGACGAGCCGGCTCTTTGGCTTCGGACGCTTCAGGCTTTGTGGTCACGTCCGAAATGGAAGTCTGGTCATGATCTCGCTGGATCTCGCTGGATCTCGCTGGATCTGGGCGGGTCTTGCTGGACGGCATCAAGTGATCGAGTGGCGGAGCCTGCGCACAGGGCACTCTGATCCTGCACGCATCCCTCCAGAGCCACCCCAGAACCCATCCGGACGGTTTGTATTATGTGCACATCATTTATAGACCACAAAGAACGAGTTGTTGTCGCCGACATACCCTTCGAATCCCCGCTTGTGTTCTGGCGCACCAAGTGGGTCAGTTGTCTGCATGAGCCAGCCAATCCAGCGCACAGTCCCGCGGCAACTCACTCTTCTCTTCCAAGATCCGCTCTAAATGCGGCATGATCTCCCATAGCGGCAGAAACAGCGTGAATTCCAGCTTGGCATACACGGCAAACTCTTGGTTGTACACTTCCTTGGGTGGAATGTCTAGAACCTTTTCAACCGTCTGCATTCCAAGGTCAGCCCGCCGCCAGCATCCACGACACAGACATGTGCACCGACCTCGAGCAGCTTGGCATAGTTGAGCTCCTTGGGATCGTTGACCTTGGCAGCAAGCAATAGACACACGGCTAGCGACCATTCAATGGATCAGTCAGACGGTCAGTCTTGCTTGAATTCGCGGTCATCTGCCCATTGCCAATCCAGTCCAATACCTCCAATAAGCCGTCGGTTTGCCTTGACGACAAAGCCCCGGAGAACAAGCTTCTCGAAGTACACATACGCCGATGCAACACTGGACAACTCCAGATCCTGTCAGGCGGCAAGGTTCAGCAACAGTTGCTTGTCTAATCCACACGCGTGGCATGATCAACGGTACCTGTACAATGGCGATATCCAGCAGCTTGGCTTTCAGGTTGCGGATCTGGCTAAGCGTGATACTAGCATCAATGGACGGATGTGTTTCTCGGAAATGCTCATTGAGCTCGCGCTTGATTTCAGACGGCTTGCTGGGCTGGATGATCGTGCCCTGCTCACATGTCGTCGACTATAAGCATCATCAAAGAAACACGCACAAAGACCAAAAGGCAGACGTACCAAAAAGCACGGCAGGGTAATGACAGTCTTGTGGCGTCCAATCTTGAGTTCAGGATCGTCCAAAAAGTACGGGTTGTACGCGTTTGGCTCGCCAATTGGGCTTTGCTCAAGCGTCTTTGCTGGCTCCAGGTACTGTGCAAACGACTCTGCAAACTGCCATGACCAATCAGTTCAAGCGTCTTGGCAGCGCATGGCATCCAAACAGTGGCATCCAATCTTCCGTTCATACCGGTTTCCGCTTGGTTGGGTCGATAATGTTGTTGATGTTCATGTTGATGTTGATATTGAGGCCCATCCGCTCCCTTCCGCAGCACTCGTCAGCAACTCAACCCACTCAGTGCCCGATTTCAGCAAACGGCTTACAAGTATGGGTTGACCGAATAGCGCGACTGTGAGCGGTGTTTCCGGACCTTTTGCCGTCCGTCTCGGTTTGGAATGACCGAGAACAGCGACATGGGCGAGCCCTGTTGTGCATCAAACGTAAGCCCAGCAGCCTCTCGAGCTACACAACAGCTGCAACCCACATTTGAAGTTGTGAATATGATGGGCTTGTCTCTGATCGCCTCGGGTATCTGCTCCTGGTTATCCTGGCGATACTTGTTCAGGGCGTCACTGCGCACGACCAGGTACCGACTGTACGGAGCGCTCTGGACACTTGAAGTGCGGCTGAACACGGTCATGGTATCATCCGCCGCGAGGAGAGACGAGGCATTGTCGTCGACGCCATACCCAAACGCCGCCGACGAGCCCATGCCAAACCCAGATCCAGTGCCAGACGTCATTGAAAAGGGCCCTCCTGGCGAGGCATTGAGTGTGCCAGATCCGCGAGTGCCGGTCACGCCAAACCCAGAGAGACCAGAGAGCGCAGATGGCCCAACATTGACGCCAGATGGACCGCCAGACGATCCAAGAGATCCTAGCATGACCAGATGGCTAGCGTTGCCAGGACCAAACGATCCATGGGCAGAAGCGTAGCCGAGTGGAGAAAACGTTGTGGCGTTGCCACTCAAGCTGCCGACCGCGGCCGGAGATGCCGTCAGAGCACCGTCCATGATGATGCTGCGGTCGGCCACGATCATCTGTCCCTGGCCAATGGCGTTGAGCATGTCCGAGTTGACGGTGCTCTGCCGACGAGCGGCCAGCTCAGACGACGTGACGAGGCCGCTGAGGAAGCCCAGGGCGGCCTGATCCTTGCTGCTGTAGCGCTTGTGGATCCAGGGCTCCTGGCGGTCGTCCCTGTTGGTGTTGCTGCGACCGTCGCTGGCTTCTGGCTCGGCGAAACGCACGGCGGCCATGGTCGCAGCCGTCTGGCCGGTGTCGGCATGGGCAGGTTGGCTGGCGCTTCCAGCAGCGGCGGTATCTGGTTCAGGGCCCGAGACAGAGACAGAGCCCTTGGCAGACGGCTGCTCGGCCTGGTCTGTAGACGGGCTGGATGTCTGCGGCCCAAACGACATTGCCATGCCGCCAGACGCAGCGCCAGCGCCAGAGCCAGAGCCAGAACCCGACGCCGAAGCGGCCTGTGCGGCCTGGGCAGCCTGCACAGCTGCAGCCATGGAGCTGCTCGTGACGGTGGCAGACGATGTCGAGCCCCGAGCAGGGCTTGCGGTGCCAGAGCCAAACGCCACATTGCGCAGGAACGAGACGGCTGCCGTCTGGCGCGAGACGACGGTCGGTTGATCCATGCGGTGGCAACCACCGCGCAAGGCTTCGGGCAGCGGAAAAACGGATCCGAGTCGGCCCACAAGGCCCCACAGCGATCGCATAGACACGCACTGCTTCATTTGCGGCTCGGATCGCCAGACGCCTTGGCTGCCGATGCCGTGGCAGGCGGCAGGACCGACCGCCGCTTGTCGACCACGACCGTCGGCCCCACGCCCGCAATGTTCTCGTCAAAGTCGAACGCCATCTCCGACCGTCGCTTGATCTCGGTGGTGCCCATCATCGCCTGCATAAAGTTGCCCACGTTCGAGCCCGCGCGTGGACGCACAGACACGCTGGTTCGTGGGCTGCACCCTGGATCGAGTTGGAGCTCTCGTCGCGCTTGAGGCCCGAAGGGAATGCCCAGTACTGGGACGGCCGTCCTTGCTGCTGCTGCTGCTGCTGCTGCTGCTGCTGTTGCTGCTCTTGCTGGTCGTCTGGCTGTGATGGCTGTGATGGCTGAGGGCCATGGGATGCGCTCTTGACGTGGCTGGACTGCAGGATCGACACGTCCTTCTGTCCGCTCGCAGGAGCCGCTGGCGAAGACAATGGGAACGCCTGGATGGCTTGGTTGCCGCGGCTTGGAAGCGCGGTGATGAGATCGGCCTCGGATCCCAACGGAGCGCGTTTCTGCAGCTTGCCACTCTCTGCCTCGTCAGCGTCAGCCTGATCGCCTCCTTGCCTAGCTTCCGGCTGGCCACTTGATGCCAATAGCGCTGCTGCTGCTGCTGCTGCCTTGGTTCGCTGCGTGTTGCGTCGCGCAAGCATGCTTTGCCTCGCAGGGCCGGACGGCGATGCCAGCTGTGGAGACGTGGCTTGAGGCGATGCTGCTGCGCTGCCTGTCGAGTTTGGCGGTTTGGCAGTCGTGGTGCTCTGCAGCTGCTGTTGCATAGACGCAATGAAGCTGTCGAGCTCGTTGAACTCCTTGACAAGATTGGCCGCACTCGCAGTGACCTTCTTTCCGCCAACATTCTGGGTGGATCCGACACGCTGCTTTGCAAGCGGCTTCAGATCACTCGGACCGTCATCCTCGGCTTGCTGTTGCCCATCTTCAACGATCGGCTGCTGGCTGTTGCTGTGCCTGTTGCGTCTGCTCCTTTTCTTTGGCTTGCCGTTGAACAGACAGCTGTTTCTGCAAGGCTGCAAATGCCTGCTGTGCCTGCTGGACTGCGTCTGACTGTGCAGCACTGATCTGGGCAGACTGGCGTGCGGCTGCGTTGGCTGCGCTGGCTGCAAGACCCGTCCGGCTGCCACTGTTGCTTGTCGTGCCAGCAAGACTGCCAGGGATATTCGCGTTGCTGTTGTTTTGGCTTCGGTTGGCGCTTCCTGCAGCATCACCGGCAGACGGCTGGCCCTTTGCTGTCGGCACTCGCGATACACTCACATCCTGCGACACGGCGTCCAGCTGTGCAGCAGATCGTCCTCGGCAGCAGTGCGGTACTTTTGGGCAGGGCCAGGAAGGGCCGAGACGTGGCGACGCATGGACAGGTTCTTGCGAAGGCTTTCCTCTCTGGACGGAGCAGAAGCATCTGCTGCCGGTAAAGCCATCGCAGGAGATGCAATCGACGAGTTGCTGTTTGTCGTGCTCGTATTTTGGGGCACGTGCACAGCCGGAGCGCCGCCACCTTGAGTGCGGACACGCGCGTTGAGCGAATTGATGCTTTCGGCAGGCGAGCCAGGACGGCCGATCATGTGCGACTGGCGCTGCGTTGCGGGGTCTTTGACGGCGACTTGCGAGGATGGAGCTGGCGATGCTTTCGCGGCAGGAGCTCGCTCTGTCCTTTGATTGCCTGCCGACTCGAGCAGCATGGCCCGGTTGCCGCTGGCGTGATCGGCCATGTTGGGCAGCGACCCCGACAGATTCTTTCTACTACCGCCGTCTTTGCCACCCTGCTCGCTCTGGCCACCATACTGCTCACTGGGGCCGGCAATCGACATGGCAGCCGCAGTCGTGCCATCGAGCGAGGCCAGGTTTCGGCTGCTTCCCAGCGAAGATGCGGGCCTCAGATGGAGCGACTCGGCCGAGAACTTTTCTGGCAGCACCGTGTCTTGGATCAGGCTCTTGCCAGCCTGATCGGCCGTCACCTTGAACTTTGTATTTGTGCGGCGCATTGCCTCTGTCTTGACGGCATCGTCGGTCATGACCGACTTGTACGCAGACGCGGTCGCAATGGCGAGCACTTCTATGGATCCCATGGCACCCGAGTTGCGGGCAAGATTGTTTAGGCTTCCGCTCAGACGCTGGGAGAGGTTGCGTGAAAGTCGGTTGTTGCTGCCGCCTGAGCGACGGAGGTCGCCGCCGGATCCACTGAGGCTGGCTTCAGAACGCGAAACATCGGGCTTGCTCGACATGCCCTTTTGTTTGAGTGGCTTCGAGAGTGGCTGGATTTGGTCCTCGGAGTCCTCCTTCAGCAGCTGTTTGGCCAGTGGACGGATTAGATCAGCCTGCGAGTCGTGCTGCGAGGACGACGAGGGAAGCATGGATAGGTGTTTGGACTGCATGGGCGGCTGCTGCGGCTGACGACTCGATGACGGTGCACCTGCAGCCATGATGGCATCTGGCGAAACGGCGCCAGGCACCATTGTTGCGCGTACTGCTGCGCGTCCTGGTTGTTGCTGAGGCTGCTGCTGCTGCTTCTGGTAGTCGCGCATGATGCTTTCTTCGAGAGCGGTCTGGTCGCTCGGCAGACGCGACATCTGGCCTCCCGTGCTAGCAGCAACGCCGACGGGAGCAGGAGAGACCTTGGCAGTCGCTGGCTGGGCCATGATTGACTGCGGCCGTACTCCCTGCTGCAGCACAGGCTCTGTCGGCTTTGCCGTGCCGGCCTTTTGCTTTTGGGACTGCTTGACGGACGCATCCAGGAGATTGAGTGTCTTTGAGCCCTTGCGCCACTTGTGCTTGAGCCTCAGAGCGACATTGTTCATCACAGGCGCCTGCGGTGTGATGAGAGTGACGTGCTTGACCTTGACTTCTTTGTTGACATGAATAGTGAACTGATCTTTGCTGAACGACCAGTCGGTGTCGTCCCACACAAACACATACACGTATTTCTGTGTTTCGGCAAACCACAAGGCAGAAACGAGGATAAGTGTCAGTTTGTCAGGCACAGTCGTGGTGCATGGCCGCAGATCAGCAGACAGACGCACGTGAAGATCAATGTCAATGACAACAATGCCGTTGTAGTTGAGTCCAACGTAATAGTTTTGTGTGCGGTACTCGAAGAATCCAGACGGCGGAAGCTCGATGCAAGCCGGGAAGAAACAGCAACCGTAGCACGGCCAGTTCCGCACAACCTCAAGGAACCTAGCGGTGATTTCAAGCCTGGTCAGCCCATGACTGAGTGGATACAGACTCTCTATCCGATTGGCTTACCCGTGCCGAGCTTCGTGGGGGCTGAGACCGCCGATCTGGCAGTACTGCTTGGTGATGATCTCTTCCCACTGCGTTGGCTTCAGCTTTTGGCCCATTTCCATTGGCACAAGCTGCTCGTAGCGACTCTCATGGCTGGATCGGCCAACAGTATGCACGGTCAGCCCAGAGACAGATGCTGGGTGGCAATGCATCACTGGAACGTACGAGAGGTACCCAACGGGGAATTTCCCTTCTTCGTAGTCGCCATAAGTAATCTGCAGCTGGAATGCCGCAAGCGTCGCAGCTTCTGCGGGCGAGCATATCCATCGGCGAGTAAGGACGTTGCGCTTTGCCTCGCCGTACAGAAGCCGCACGACGGGATCCGATCTCGAATACGCAGACTCCTCGACGAGCGACACGCATGCCTCGCGCCTGAACACGAACCAGTGGCGGTTGATTGGATGGGCAGGATTATCGGCCTCGGGAAAGTGCGTGTATTTCATCATCCTGTGGCGGGATGGCAGCGTCAGCCCAGACGTGTGCTGCCTGCAGCACAGTGCTGGAATCTGGCAGCAGAAGACGGCGTCCATACCAGCGGTTCCAAAAGATCATCAGCTGGAAGATGTCTTGCTTGCCACGGATCTGCAGCTCTGCACGTTGAGAATCGTCCGTCCATAGCGTCAGCCGGTCAGCAGCCGACCGTCAAGGCGGCTCAGCCCAAGAGACACGGACTGACCCAGATCTTTAGAGACAACCCATAGGCCAAACAAGCGAGCCTGCTGCGCAGTGAGACACTCCTTTTCAGCAATGGCCTCGCACACAAGGTCGGCCGTCAGAACGCCAGGCTCAAAGCGAGCATGAAAGTCGTGTTCCGCGTCGCCGTTGAGGACGCGAACACGGATGGTGACGAACTGGACTTCGCGGTTGGCGTTGACGTGCCGCTGCAGAGGCGGCCGCCATTCTGGCTGGCGGGCGCTGCGGCTCGTAACGATATCAGCAGCAGACTTGAACCTGCTCAGCGTCTGGCCTTGCAGTTGCTCATCTTTCGACCCAAGATCTTGGCCGTCTATAGCACCAGAGCCATTGGGGATGCTGCCCTTGCTGCGACCGAGGCTGCCTTGGCTGCGGCCAAGGTTCTCCTTGCTGCCTCTGCCGAGACTCTCTTTGCTGAGCCCAAGGTTTCTGCTCAGTGCCCTCTTGAGTGTGTCGGCCATCCGTTGATATGGTCGACTTTGATGTATTTTTGGCCAAGCCCAAGTAGTCAGATGCAGATCGACTGATGACGATAGTTTGGCCGTGTTCATTTTGAGGGGGATGGATGGATGGATGGATGGATGGATGGATGGATGGATGGATGGATGGATGGATGGATGGATGGATGGATGGATGGATGGATGGATGGATGGATGGATGGATGGATGGATGGATGGATGGATGGATGGATGCAGCGAGCCAAGCTGGTTCTGGCAAGTAGAGAATGGCTTGGCGGGCTGCTCACAAGGGCAGGTGGTGCAGAGCCGCCATGGGCCGGCTGAGCCACCGCACATATCTCGCACATCCATCCGAGAATTCACCGCATCACGGACATTGCGTCGTTGCAATGGGGCGGGGGAATGCCAGCTGGATTGGGTGGCCAGGCAGCTGAGTGGCAGCTGAGTGGCAGCGTGGCCGACGGACAGCCGCTGGGGCGTGCAGACAGACAGACAGACAGACAGACAGGCATGAGCATAGCCGGCGGGTGGGGGCCACACCAAAGTAGAAGACGGCAAAGACGACAGACGGCAAAGAGGAAGAGAGGCTGGCTGAGCTGAGCTGAGTTGAGTTGAGATGAGATGGGCCGAGATGGGCCGAGGCGGAATTGGGCGGGAAGGCGGGCGGGCGGGCGGGCGAGCGGGCGAGACCAAGGCCAAAGGCGGATTTTGAATTCGCTCTTGGCCAAACCGCACAAAGCGCACGCCGCACGGGACGAGGAGCAGCCGGAAAGCACGAGACCCGCCGCAGCCGCCCGCACCGCAGACGCAGACGCAGACGCAGACGCAGAAGCAGACGCAGCCGCAGCCGCTCGTACCGCAGACGTCCCGCCGCAGCCGCCCACGCCGCAGCGACACAACACGTCGCCACAGCCGCCCGCACGCACAATAATCCCCGCGAGTGTTTGTCGGCAAAGCCACGCCACGATACGCATTCCATTCCGCCAGATACACTCCGTCGCACACCAGCCCTCACCCGCACAACCGCAACCGCGACCGCAACCACAACCACAGACAGACAGGCCGCTCGCAGGCATCTCCCGGCTGATTGCGTCTGCGTAGCACCACCTCCGCAGCATCGCACGTCAGATCCCCTGCCTCTGCCCAGCCCCGCCCCGCCCCGCCCGGTCCGGTTCCTGCTCGCCCCCCGCCCCGCTGCTCGGGACGAGACCAGCGCTCGGCAGATCAGACTCGAGTCGAGACGAAAACACAGGCAGTCGCAGCCTTGGCAAGGTACTGTTTGGCCCGCTCGCATCTCCCCCCTGCCGCCCAGCTCGCCCGGAATGCCCAACACAGACAGATTCAGCGCAGCGCAGTGCGGCCCCGCCCCATCCAGCCCCTCCAGCCCAGCCAGCCCAGCCGTCGCATCCGGTCCGGCCCAGTTTGTTGGCCAGACAGCCGAGGCGGACAACCGTCCCGCTGATTCGTGGGCAGACGTGCGCATCTGCATCTGCATCCCCGAAGGACAGAGCATTGCCTGCCATTTTGGCTGGGGAGCTGGCTGCCTGGCTGGCTGGGGGCTGGCCGGGCTGCCGAACCCGCCTGACATGCAAACACGCACGGGAGAGCCCCCGCGCCGCCACTGCGCGCTTTATAGCACGCATCCCCATTCCAACCTGCCGCCTTTTGCATTCTCTTCTACTGACACGCATGCCTTGCGACTCCACGTTCGCGTCGCCCATCACCTGCCTGCCGTGACTTACTTTTCTTGGCTCGCACAATCCTGCCCGCCTGCCCGTCTGTCTGTGTGCCTGCTTGCGTGCCACGCCCAAACAAATCGCGTCGGTCTGGACGCACACGGCTCGACACGTCCTGGATTCCACACGCACACATACACGCACACACACACACGCACACCTACACACACGCACACGCACACACTACACACACACACGCACGCATACACATACACATACACGCTCGCTCACTCACCCACTCTAACACACACTTCCTCACACGCCACCTTCACTCGACGCTCAACTCTCGACAACACGACCGCCCATCACACGACACCACAACGCCAACAACAGCCGCATACAGAAGCATCGTCAATCCACAAACAACCAACACATTCTCGCTGACTCGGATCACTCCCGTCATCGCTGCTTCCTCGCCCAGCGCTGCATGCCGAGTTGCTCCTTGTAGTGGATGCGGGCCGTCCATTCTATTCGAAAGCACCAGCAGTCTCACTCGGCTCAGGCCAGTGCGGACGACATGCCACTACCACGCCCAGACGAAAATGCATCCTCATCACTATCAGCACACGCAACAAACCAACAAGCAGCCTCGGCTGGATCAGCAGCAGCCGTCTCTTCGACGCCCGAAGGGTCCTGGAGAAGGCAGAGCTGGAATCCGATCAAACGCAACGACTCGACTGGCAACGAGCAGTCCCTCAAATCGCTCATCAATGCGGCGGGCATGGGCAACATGCTCGGGTTCTCTGGAAGCCTGCCGTCGTCGAATGAGGGCCAGCTCGACCAGATCATCCCAAACTTTGTTTCCAAGCAGGTCCGGAGAGTGTGCTACCAAATGTGCGCAGAGGTGGCTCTCAAATCCGAAGGCTCCCAAGAGCCTCTCGCGGTACCGCGTTTAGTACCGTCTGCAACAGAAGCATTCGCCGCTGTCGTCATGGTCGACGTCAGCGGCTACTCAAGCTCACTGCCGTTCTCGCCGAGCGCGGGCCCGTCGGTGCAGAGCTTCTGACCAAAACTATGAAAGGATACCTAGACAAGGTGAGTCGCCGCTCGTCTGCCTTTCGTGTCGTGCATGTTGCGTCCTTTTAGCCAGCCGCGTCGATCGTTTCTCTGGATGCATGGAATGCATGAGATCAGCGCGGCCTTGCGTGATACTGACAAGTCATGCATGGCACAATGCTGCAACCATGGCGCGGATCACGCTCGGCTTAACTCTTTGAACCGCCAACTCCAACTGCCGCACCGCTAGATTATTCAAACAATCGTCACGCACGGCGGTGATATTGTCAAGTTTGCTGGTAGGCTCGCCGTCGCTCTGCTCGCATGACGTGCCTTTTCCTGCTGCCTTTTTCCCCCCGGAACTTTCAAGTCCGCAGTCTCCATGATCGCGGGCCTGTTCCACCTTTTCGGAACTGCGGCTTTGAGCCCCATATCGATACCCAGGTCTCGTGTCGTTGGTCATCGTCTGCAACCATCAGCCGCACCATCGACACGCCAGCCATCCTGGAATAAGCGAGCGCACAATCACCCACTCCTCCCCAGCTTCCCTACCCTTGTTTCCTCTGCTGGCCAATGGTGCTGACACATGCGCACTCTGGTTACTTGCACCACAGGCGACGCCGTCATCTTTTGCTGGAAGTCTGAAAAGGCAACCAATCTCACAGACGCAAGTCAAGACAAGATACGCGGCGAGCTCGTGTACAAGGCGTCACATTGTTGCTTGACACTATTGACAAAGCTCGGCACCTACGACATTGACATTGACGACTGCCCCACAAAGATCCTGCGCATCCATCTTGGAATCGGTGCGGGTCTTGTCTACGATGTGCTGGTCGGCGGCGAGCCTGGACGATGGGAGCACTTTATCGCAGGTGATGGTGTCAACCAGCTGTCGCAAGTGCTGGATCTTGCCAAAGCCGGTAAGCAGGACAACGTTTGATGCTCGGCGTTGTGTGCTTGGTATGTGGAAGATGGCTTCTCACATGTCCACTTGATTGGCATTGCATAACATGGCCATGGATGCACAGGCGAACTCGCATTGTCCCATCAAGCACTCAAATGGCTGGCGTGCGTCATTGATATCGCAACCGTTAATCTGGGAGACTACGACAAGCGCTGTATCATTCTGACGGGCCTCGAAAAGGCCGAACGCAAAGGCCACGCGCCGCCAGACGTCGAGGACGAGATCGTGTTCAAGGACGCACGCCAGATGGAAGCCAATGTCGACCTGTACAAACTCTTTGTGGACCGCACGGCTCTCTTCAAGCTGCAGGCAGATATCAACCAGTCACGGCTCTTCCAAATGGACTCGGGTCTTCTTGAGCTGCTTAATTTGACCGAACTGCGCCAGGTCACCACCATCTTTATCAAGGTCGGGTCGCTCCAGGTGGTTCACCGCAACGACATTTTAGACGAGTCGCAGCGCGCTATCTCTATTGTGCAGGCGGCCTTACACCGGTGCGAGGGCAGTCTGCGGCAGTTCCATGTCGACGACAAGGGTGCTGTGATCCTGTGCTTCTTTGGTCTGCCTCCGCTCGCGCACGAGAATGATGCCGGGCTGGGCATCAAGGCCGGCATCGAGATCCGCGACAAGTTTCTCGACATTTTTGACGACTTTTCGATCGGTATCACCACCGGCGTCGTGTCTTATGGCGGTGTGGGTGCTCTGGGCCGTGCAGAGTATGCAGTGGTACGTGACGCTTGCGTGTGCCGATGCTGGGGCATCTTGCGAGACCACATGCATCTAATGCCACTTGGTGCATTGGCTGGCGTGCTGGAACAGATGGGCGACTCGATCAACATGGCCGCACGTCTCATGTGCCATGTCGAGGCCGCATCCGGTATTCTTTGCGACGAAAAGACGTTTAATCTGTGCGAGAGCGACTTTACCTTTGAGAATCTTGGCGAGACAAAGGTCAAGGGCAAGAACTCGGCCATTTCTATATTTCGACCCAACACGGCCGTGCCCGAGTCCAGCAAGAAGAACAAGGTCACCAAGTCGGTGGATGCGTATGCGTTTATTGGCCGCGACAAGGAGCGCAAGTGCATCCTGGACGCGATCGAGCGCATTGACACCGACGACACTTCGGACGCCATTGTCATCCAGGCTGATGGCGGCCAGGGCTTGTCGACGCTTGTTGGATATGCAAAGACAGAGTCAATCAAGCACCACGCACACGTCTGGTATGTTCCGAAACCGCATCAGGCAACAGAGCAGACTCTGTCGCGCATGCTGTGAATCACTGCTGACGCATACATTGATCGCGTGCCGCGGACAACAAAAACAGCATTGGAAACAGCGTTGAAATGGAAAAGGCAACACCATACTTCCCGTGGCAGTCGCTCGTGTACGATCTGGTTGGCTTGATCGAGTCGGGATCCTATGACGAGAAGAACAGCTTTGGCGTGCCTCCCCCGACGATATCCATCCAGGACTTGCAGCAAGGCGAGATGCCGTTGACGCCGATCATGCCATCGCCGATTGCAGACGCTCTGGTCGTCAAGCGGGAGAACAAGGCCAAGGAAGCCTCCAGCCTCAAGATTGACGATCTGCCACCGCTCCCAGACAAGCAAGATTCTGTGCCTCTGTACAATGATGCATCCGCGGGCACGCCGGCTGTCGACGATGACCGCGACATGGTCAACGGAGTGCAATCCCTGGCTATACCAGAGATCGAGATCACGGCGCGTGTTTCGCAAACAGAGCCTTTCCCAGGATCTGAGGCGGCGCAGACGCCACTCAAGAATCCGTCCTTGGCAAAGTTGCGTCCACCTGGCCTCCTTCTTCCCAACGCAAGCGACAACGGCAGCGGCAACAAGGGAGCAGACAGCAACCCCATGTCGCCCGTCGTGACGACACCGGCAGGCACCCAGCAGGCGACGCCGGTTCAATCCCACACGCCATCGAAGCCGCGGAGGATGTCGGTGCTCAAGTCCGATATGGATAGCGACGAGTACCTCGATGGCGGACAAGGTGGACGTGTTCGGCACATGTCCGCGCTTGCCCAGCAGAACGAGATGACGCCCGAGAGCGACGGCCCTCAGCCAGGCTCGTTCCAAGCGCGTCTCGGTCTCGCACTGGCCAAGATCAACGAGAACCCCGACGACGCGGCGCTGTTTGAGATTGTCATGCCCGAGAAGGACGAGGAGCTAGATCCAGACGTGCAGACGGGTGCCCGGGTGCGGATCCGCCAGCTGTGCAACGTGCTTGCGCGAGTGATTGCCACGCTGTCCGAGACCAACAAGCTGGTGATCATCATGAATGAGGCGCAATGGATGGACACCATGTCGTGGGAGTTGCTTCTGGAGATCCTGTCGTCGTGCTCCAAGGTCTGCGTGTTTATCTTCACGCGGCCCGAGGGATCGTACGAGAGCAAGGAGAACATGAACTACCTGCGGCGGATCGAGCATCTGCCTCGGACCACGACGCTCACGGTCGAGGGCCTGACGCTGGAAGAGACGCAGCAGCTCATCATTGCAGCGTGGACGGGCAACGCGATATCCAAGGTGTCGTCCAAGATTGTCGAGAGCATCTACAAGCGCACGGATGGCAACCCGTTCTTTATCCGGTCGCTGACGGCCGCCATGAAGGACTCTGGCCAGTGGCGCATGACCCCCGACGGCACGCTGACCACGCCCAACGGCGATTTCGACTACGAGCAGCTTGTGCTGGGCTACGACAACCAGTCGCTGATCCTGGCGCAGTTTGACCGGCTCGACCGCAACTTCCAGCTGTTCCTCAAGGTGGCGGCGGTGCTCGGC
The DNA here is from genome assembly GCA_025526915.1 of Entophlyctis helioformis. Lineage (NCBI taxonomy): Eukaryota > Fungi > Chytridiomycota > Chytridiomycetes > Chytridiales > Chytriomycetaceae > Entophlyctis > Entophlyctis helioformis. The sequence goes on along the minus strand of JAHLKH010000069.1, from coordinate 25,916 downwards.
CAGCGGTTCCTGCTGGACGACGTGCTCTTTTTTCTGACGGGCATGGCCAGCGTGTACGAGCAGATTGACCGCAAAAACTACTCGCAGATCATCCGCGGCGTGCAAGCGACCGACAAGTACGGGTTCCTGCAACGAGAGAACACGACCCCGGAAGGCGTGCACTTTCAGTTCAAATCCGCCGTCGTCCGCAAATGCATCTACTCCATGATGGTGCACAAGCAGCGCCAGCGGCTGCACCAGCACGTCGGCACGTACTACGAAACCCGTCTCAATGACTCGAACCGCCACCGGTATCTCATTCCGATTTTCGAGCATTTCATGGAGGCCGATGCGACGCAGACGCGGAAAAAGATCCACTATCTCGAGATGGTCGCCAACTACTACTACGAGCGCGGGTCGATGGACGACTCGATCAAGTTTTACCGGCAGCTGTTGGACATTGCAGGGCTGTTCCGCAAGGACTTGCCCGAGGGCATGGACTTTAAGAACTCGACCGTCGCCAACTGGCACCGGGAGCTTGGCCACGCGCTCTTTATCAAGGAGGAGCTCGTCGAGGCCGAGAAGAACCTGACAGAGGCATTGCGGTTGTATGCGTCGCCGCTGCCCGAGTCGCGGTTTCGGATTTCCTGGCAGATGCGCAAGCAGCTGCGGATACGCCAGCAGCGCGAGGCCAACTACTTTCAGCAACTGCAGGCCAAGGGCGGCGGCGGCGGCGGGAACGGCGGCGGGAACGGCGGATCTGCGGCTGGATCGCCTGGCGGTGCGGGTGCAGGGGCAGCAGGTGGCGACGAGAAGATGGACTACACGCACTGCTACCGGTCTCCGCGGTCACTGTCGTCGTACTCGCTCAACAACCTTGTCACGTCTGCATCACGGCGAGCTGATTTGTCCACATCCACGAACCAGGCCGCAATGAGTGCGGGTGGTGCCGGTGGAAGTGGAGGAGGAGGAGCAGGAGGCCCGTTGGTGGCGTCGACCATGAATGCCATGGCGCCGCCGACATCGGGTGGCATGGCCAACGCGGGAGGATCGTTTGGCACGAGTAGTGTTCACGGCAGCATGAGTGGCAACGCGATGCTGAGCTCGTCCATACCCACAGCACCCTCTGTGCTTGTGGGGGCGTCGGGCATTGCAGCGCCAGGCACATCCACAGCGCTCGTGACGGCAGGGACGCTCGGAGTCGTGACAGCGACAGCGCCGGCATCGGGGGCAGGATCGGGATCGGCAATAGCGGGCGGCGCGCCGGGCACGGCAACCGGGCCAGGCAGCCAGAACGCGTCTGCAGGAGCAATACCCACGACGACAGACAGTGGCGACGGTCTGCCGGCGCAGCAGTCCTTGCAGCCGCACTCGACGCCGGCAGCGGCGCTGCATGCGCAGTTGCAATTGCAGTCCCAATCCCAGCCCACGCCGACGCAGTCGCAGCAAGCCACACCCCACCAGCAACTGTCTGCCCACCAACATCCGCGAATCTCCCAAAACATGCACCACTCGTCATCAGCGTCCAAGCACACGACCAAGGACCGGAATACCTCGCAGTCGCTGATGCGCGATACCAGCGTGATGCGGCAGACGCCTGCGCACGGCATCCAGCACGTCTTGCTTGTTCTTGCCGATTTGTATCACCGCATCGGCGACTTTCCGCGGCACCAGCTGTGTGTGCTCATGGGCCTCAACATGGCGCAAGACACGCACCACGAGCCCATGCTCGCGCGGTTCTTTTCGTTTGGGTCCATCATGCTGTGGACGGCGCAAATCCGGCCGCAAATGTCGATTGCTTACATTGAGGCGGCGGACAAGCTCGACAACCGGGCGGACATTTACACGTCCATCCAGATTGTGGCCAACCAGTCGCTCCTGCTCTTTTACATGGGCAGGTGGGAGAATGCGCTCAAGTCGCTGGACTCGTGGAACTACCTCGGGTCGCTGGCGGGAGATGTGTACTCGCGGCTACGGGCACTGTCCCTGCGCGCGACGATCCAAGGGTACGGCGTGTCGCGGCCGCTCGCGTTGATAACGTCGCGGGAGCTGTACGCGTTTGCGATCCAGAAGGAGTCGTGGCTGGGCCGGTTTTGGGGCTGCTACCTCATCATGGAGAACCTGCTGTCGTCGCCCGAGCCCGTGGCCGAGTTGCAAGACCTTGTGAAGCAGTTTGACGAGATCTGGACGACGCGGCCGGCAAGCCAGCCGTCCACACCGGGCCAGCTGGTTGCATACGACGGTCTGCGGTTGCTCGTGCGCATCCATCTCGGCCACGACGTCGCTGTGCATACCGACCTCGCGTCGTTTGCGCAGATCGTGTCCAAGCCGCTCGTGCACCCGCTCAACCTCTTCCAGGGCATCCTCTGCTACGCGTTTGTGCTCTTCTCCGCGTACGAGAAGCACCAGCTCGACGACGGCCCCAATCGCAAGCTCGTCGACAGTCTCTGCGCCAAGACCAACCGCACGCTCAAGACCATGAAGGGCCTCGTCTGCGCGGACCCGACGCGCCGCATCTTCAAGGGCATGCGGCTCCTGCTGGCCAAGCAACGGCCCAAAGCCGTCGCGGCATGGCAAAAGGGCCTGACGGACACCAAGTCCGAGGCGCTCATCGTGCAGGCGTTTCTGCAGGTGCTCGTGGCGCAGTACTCGGACCCGCCGGGACCCGCGTCGACCGCAGCGGCAGAGTCGGCAAAAGCAACACTCAAGCGGCTACAAGCCACGCAAGAGTTTGAAAAGATATGGGTCAACCTATGATACAGAGACGGTTCTTGTTGATCACCCTAGTACTTTTTTATCCACCGCCCCGCCTCACCCTCTTTCTCGTCGCCCCCCCACCTTTCCTCTCTGTTTCCCTCCCTTGCGCACATTTCCTTCTTTTTATTACCCTCGGTTCCGTCCATCTCCATCTCCATCCCGCCAGCACACATCCATCCACCTACACACCCCTTACCTTACAGCCGTGATCTTACTGCCATACTTGCCGCTACACACGTCCGTCTCTCTCACACACTCTCACTCACTCACACACTCACACACCCGCATGTCTATTGCGAAGCAAAACAAAATGAACTTCGTCTGCAACACATCAAGCACATCAACTACACATCAACTGCACTTGCACTGCCCGTGGCCCGTTTCTGATGCGTGCCGGGGAAGAGAGAGAGAGAGAGAGAGAGAGATCCTGTCAGTGAGCGAGCCTTGTCTGTTCATTGATAACAAGGACCGTGAATGCAAGGTGTGGGAATGGCAAGAGGGCAAGAAGAGATAGAAGAAAGTGGGTGGGTTGGTGGGTTGGTGGGTAGGCAGATGCAAGAGCAGACATGAAAGAAGAGTGCGACGAGGGAGGGAGTCGAGGGTTGAGGATGCGAAATGGCTGGCTACATGATCGAGCACTCGTTGTTTGCATTGTTGGTTTTCCGAAAGTCGCGCGAAGAGGGCCCGCCACTCCCGCTGCCACCGCCTGTCTTGGATCCCTGCTGGTCAGCGGGGAGACTCGATCCCTCGGCGAGCATCGTCAGCTCCGTCAGCCGCTGGATGGCGCGCTTGTTGCTCTGGGCAGCTGCGCGCATGTACCAACGCCGCGCCTCGTCGACATCTGCGCGGATGCCGACGCCGTTCTCCAAAAAGTAGCCCACGGCGTACTCGGCCTTGGCGAGACCCTTGTCGGCCGCTTTGCGTGCCCACAGGTACGCCTCCTGGTCGCTCTGGCGCAGCACCTCGGCCGAGCCCTCGGTCGAGCCCGTGAGGTACCAGCCAGAGAGCGCAAGCTCGGCTTCGGGGTCGCCCTGCTCGGCGGCCTTGGAGTACCAGGCGATCGACCGGCGCGGCTCGACGGCGAGGCCGAGGTGTCCGTACTCGTGTGCGAGGCCGAGCTTGGTCTGGGAGGGTGCATAGCCCAGCTTGGCACTCTGCAGGAACAGCTCGTAGGCGTATGCAGGGTCCTGCCGAACGGGGGGGATGGCAAGCGTCAGTCGCGGATCGCAAGGAGTTGTGGCAGTGGCAGTGCACAGCGAACGTGCACGGGCAGTGGCAATGCAATGCAAGGCGGCGGTGCAGCAAACGGCAGACAGACGCCGACGCCAACGAGGGGGGATGCGACGGGGGCAGACGCCAGCAGGCGCACTTACGGGAATGACGACGTTGGTGAGGTTGGGCACGTTGCCCTCGTACAGCGAGGCCAGCTCATGGAGGGCGTGCGGGGTCGTCTCGTCGGCCTGCGAGGCGGCGCGCTTGAGCAGCGTCACGCCCTCGCGGGCGTTCTGCGGCTGGCCGAGCAGGCCGTGCAGCAGGATCATGCCGAGCTTGAACATGGCGGCGGTGTCGCCGAGGGCGGCCGCCTTGCGGTAGAACTGGATGGCTCTGGGGGCGTCGCGCTTGGTGCCGGCGCCGACCTCGTACGAGACGGCGGCCCGGTACGTGGCGCCGGGGTGGTTCTGCTTGGCGGACTGGGCGTACAGGTTGAAGGCCCGGTCGTGGTCGATGGCGAGGCCGAGCGCGCCGCTGCCGTAGCAGTCGGCCAGCAGGAACAGCGCCTCGGGGTGGCCCGGCTTGCCGATGCCCAGGCCGGCGGCGGCCTTCTGCAGCCACTGCACGGCCTCCTGGTTGAGCAGGTCCTGGTTCTTGCGGATCTTCTTGGGCGGGTGCCCGGCCAGCCGCGTGGGCAGGTCGTCGGCCAGCTGGATCAGGCGCTTGGCCAGCTCGACGTACATCTCGAGGTCCTTGGACTTCTTGGCCCGCTTGCGGAACGACTCGAGCGACTCGGCGCCCTGCGCGGCGACCGCATCGTCGATGAGCGACTGCGGCATCGCCGTGGCATCCGAGCGCACCGACATGTTGTCGCTGTCGTTGCGGGCGAGCGCGGCGGCCTGCGGGTTCGGCATCGGGTTCCAGTACGTGCCGGGCGGAGCGAGCGGCGGCATCTGCTGTGGCATCTGCTGCAGGCTTGGCGGCTGGCTGGGCGGCATCTGCGGCTGCATCGGCATCTGCGGCATTGGCATCTGCGGCTGCACAGGAGCAACCCCCATGGGCCGCGGGAACGGCGGCCGAGGCATCATGGGCCTGAACTGCAGCGGTGGCTGGAGCGCAGGCTGGAGCGCAGGCTGCGGGGCCGTGGTGGCGGCCGTGTCGGCAGCAGCTGGCGCAGGGGCCGCGGCGGGAGCTCCCATCTGGGCGTAGGGCGATTCGACAGCAAGCGGCGGTGCCATGGACAGGGGCAGCGACTGGTGGGGGTTGGGCTGTTGCGGCTGTTGCGACTGCGACTGCTGCTGCGTGTGCACTTGCGTCTGAGCCTGTGCCTGTGCCTGCTGGTCAGCGTGCGGGAAAGATTGGCGAGGTGGCGGCTGCTGGGATTGCAGATGGGAGGCTCGCTGCTGCTGAGCCACGCGCTCCAAGGTGACGATGATGTTGTCGACGCTCGCGCTGATGCTGCTGTCGCTGCTGTCGCGGCTGCCGCTCCTGCGCAGCGACTCGGCCTCGGCGCCTGCACCGTCGCCAGATCCGTCGCCAGATCCAGCCGAGCCTGCATTGGCGTGTGCAGCGGCCGTGGCGGAGGCGGAGTTGCTTGCAGCGGCAGCGTCTGGCGCGGATGACGTCTCGGACGGCGGAGCTTGCGTGGCAGGCTGCTGTTGGGGCGGCGTCGGGGCAGAGCCATGCTCAGACGCAGATATGGCGGACGTGCGTGTGGCGGCCGTCAGGCTTGTGACGGATGCCTCGCTGGGTGTGCCAGACTGTCTATGCTGCTGCTGCTGCTGCTGCTGCTGCTGCTGCTGGTTGTAGTATTGGTGGTGCATAAACTGCGCGTGCTGCGGATGCTGCGGATGGTTGGGATGAATGGCGTGCGGCATCATGCTCGGCGGCTGCTGCTGCGACAGGAGCGGCGACGACACGCGCGGCGGAGCCGCCATGCCCATCTTGGGCGAGTACATGTGCTGCTGGTGCGGGAGCGCATGGTGGGCGTACGGCGCGTAGCCGGCGACAGACGACGACGTGGACGACGTGAACGAGTCCTGCGAGTCGCGTCGGATCATCACGGGATGTTGAGGACGAAGGTGCTGCATGGGACGCACAAACTGCATGCTGTGCATCGAGTCAATGCTGGCGCGGTGGGCAGACGGAGGCGGCATGCCGTACGGGGCAGGGCCGGAGCGGCCGATCGACGGATAGTACATGTGCGTCGGCATCGGTCCGTGAAACTGCGGCTGGTGCGGCGGGTACGGCACAGGTGCCATGCCAGCGGGTTGGACGGGCGGCATGCCGGGCTGGGGCTGCTGCTGATCGTTTGCCTGTGCAGGGGGTTGGCTGGGAGGCGATGTGGCCGAAGGCGACGGTGGCTGCGACTGGGAGTCGATTGATGCCCGCGACGCGATGTATGGGGCGGCAGGCAGCGGGCGGCCATAGTGGATAGGTGCATTAGGGTGCTGCCCGTACATGACGGGACGCGGAGCATATCCGCCCGCCGGCCTGAGCGGCATTGGCGCATATCCCATCATGGGCGGCATCATGGGCGGCTGGCCAGACAGCTGCTGCGGGCCAGGCGATGCCGATCGCATCAGACTGGGATGCTGCTGGCCGGGATGAATCGGCTGCTGGCCGTTCAGGTTGACTGGAAGAGGGCGAGGGCCGGGATAGTATGGGCGAAAGTGCATCTGCTGGCCGTGCTGCTGGCCGTGCTGCTGAGGGAACTGGTGCGTGGTGTACTGGTGTTGTGGCTGCTGGTACGGCAATGGCGCTTGAGGACTGGCAACGATCAGCATGTGATGAGGCGTTGTGTGCGGGCAGAGACGGGCATGTGCACCAGGTCAGTCAACGGCAGCCACTCGCCACGGCGCAGATCCGCATGCGCGGCCACACAAGGCACGGGTCGCTGGTGCGGTGCAGGCAGTGCCACATGAAACGGCAAAAACGCATCACTTGGAAGACGGACAGGCTGCTGCCATGCGTCGAGACCTGCACTAGGGACAGGACAGGCGGTGGGCACTTACGCTGCAGACGCATCGAGTGGAGAGCCAGCCTTGGGAGGTTGCTGCTGCTGCTGCTGCTGCTGCTGCTGCTGCTGCTGCTGCTGCTGCTGAGGCTGCTGCTGCTGCTGCTGGGACACGGACAGCGACGCAACGCCATTGGCCAAGTCAGCGACCGTTTCACCGCGAGTGGCAGCGGCAGGTGCGGTGTCGTTGATGCTGCCGCTGGTGTTGGCAGCGGCGGTTGCGTGAGGGTCGCCCGTCATGCGTCTAGGAGGAGCGGGCGGTCGGGAGTGTTGCTGCTGCTGCTGCTGTTACGTCTGCTACTTCTGTAGGCAGCGACGGTGCAAGTGGCTGCAAGTGGCTGCAAGTGGCTGCAAGTGGCTGCGGTGCTGTGTGCGACTGCTGGAATCAGCTGCGACGAAGCAGAAGAAGAACAAGAGGGAAAGGAACCGGCACAGGAGGTGCTGTAGGGCTGGTGCTGCGACTGGACTGTCACTCTGCTGCAGCTATGCTGTCACTCTGTGGTGCACTCTTGCAGGTCGATGGTCTGCTTGACGTCTGCTTGACGTCTGATGGTTGTCCGGCAAGCCAAACAAAATTCGGCTGTTTCGAAGTAGCCAGGTGGTTGGGGACGTCACCCAAACGACGAGACTTTGAGCATGTCGCTGCCAACGGACAAGGTCGTGTGCTCGAAGAGCTTTAATCACATAAATAGGGTTATGCCGAGACGATCTTGGCATCCTTGGCATCGCTGCCGCCGGTCTCGACCTGCACGGGCGCCGCGTTGAGCGGAGTCGACATGCCGAACATGCCGTTGTCGAGCACAATCTTGCTGCCGAGGACACCAACGGCAAGGACAACCTGTTGTGGCCGAATGAAGGGGGCGGATTTGCGGATGGTGGGCGACAGATTTGCGCAAGTCAGATCACTGGGGCAGCGGGGCACAAGCAAGCAGGCAAGCAGGCAAGCGGCAACAGACACAAGAACGACAGCTGCCCCCCTTACCTGGACAATGAGGGGGATGGCGCCGGCCCAGGCCTCGAGAAGAATCAGGTAGGCCGACTGCACCATGAGGCCGAGCGTCAGCGAGACGATCCACGCCATCGAGACGTCGCGGGCAGACTGCAGACGCCAGAGAAGCAAGCAAGCGAGCGAGTGGTCAGTTCCGTTGCATTTTTTGACAAGGCTTGGCGGGGCGAAAAACAGTGAAACGGCGCACGGCGATGCATGACGTGGATGGGGATGGCAGCAACGCACTCTGTTCTTCCACATGACGACCAGCTGGGGGATCGAGCAGAAGCTGAGGAGCGTGCCGCCGATGATGCCAAGGGCGGTGGTGACTTCAGAAGGGATGGCCATTGCTGAGGATGTGGACGGCTATGCAAGAGGGGTCGTGACGAGAGTCGTGGATGGGCTTGGAGCAGGAGGCAGGGGCGGATCGAGCGAGTCAGAGAAGCGGGAAGGAAGCGGCGAGCGACGGGGCTTTTTATAGCTCAGCCCCGTGGTCAGCTGGTCGGCAAATTGTGTTCATTGGCATGGTCAGGTGGCCGGTTGTGCCACTCCAAACAAACACTGGCCGCATCATGACCAGTCACGGCGGTGATGGAGGGAGCAGCTCAGAGGCGGGACGATGGGATCGAGAGGGATGCTGCCGACGGTCGGGGAGCACGGCCGACGAGGCCAGTCTTGTGCGCCCTCGTGATCTCGTCCGCAGAGAAGCCGGCCTCGCGCAGAACGTCGGCCGTGTGGGCGCCCATCTCGGGTGCACGCCCTTCGACCGCCGCCGAGTTCCGTCCAGGCGTGCGGCTTAGACGTGGTGCCGGCGCAGGCTCGTACTGCTCGGCATCCGAGACGTCGCACCCAGCAGGCGCCACCAGCACACTGCGCTCCCGGTTGGCGGCGAACAGCGGCGCTTCGTCGGGCTCAATCACCGGCGTCACACAGGCGTCTGTGCCCACAAACACAGCACTCCACTCGTCGCGGGTCTTGGTCTTGAAGGCGGCTGCAAACGTTGCCTTGAGCTCGTCCCAGCTGGACATGTCCATCTGTGCAGGCAGCGTCTTGGGGTCCAGCCCCAGACCCTTGAGCAGCAATCTGTAAAACTGCGGCTCGATCGACCCTCTGTCGCATCGACTGTCAGACGTGCCGCCCCAGTCACGACCAGCAGCTGCCCGCAGAGGCGGCGACTTACACAGCCATGTACTTGCCGTCCTTGGTTTCGTACACTTCGTAGAATGGCGCGCCAGAGTCGAGCATGTTCTCGCCGCGCGCTGCGTTCCAGAAGCCTCGCTGGCGCATCTTGAAAATGAATGACGATAGATACGTGCTGCCGTCAACCTGTGTGCGTTGCAATGGTGTGGTTAGCGTGACGTCACCATGTCTGCGTATGGGCACACGGCGATGGTTGCAACGTGCCATGGCTGCATCAACGACTTGGCCCTGTCCAGATCGCTGGCGCTCCAAGAGTGCCAGGAGAATGCCAACGACGCAGAGCATGCCGCCGCCAGCAAAGTCGCCCAGAAGATTGGCAGGGAACATGGGACGCTCGCCCTTGCGGCCCAGCATCTGCGATGCGGCATGGAGTGCATGGAATATCCGCTCGTTAGTCTCACGTGATGGCTGCCGTGCACACCACTGCCACGGGCGAGCAGATCCGCCGCGTCCAGATCCATCCAGATCTGTCCAACACCAGCCGGCATTCTGCAGCACAGTCGACGCTGGCAGCCTGGCGACTTACAGCCAGCACACCGGTGATGGCAATGTAGTTGATGTCGTGGCCAGCCATGTTGGCGAGCGGCCCCGTCTGTCCAAAGCCGGTCAGCCGGGCATACACCAGCCGCGGGTTGTCCTTGAGCAGCACGTCGGGGCCGAGGCCGAGACGCTCGAGCACGCCGGGCCGGAACGGATCAATGAGCACATCGGCGGTGGCCAGCAGCCTGCGCACCACGGCCACGGCGGCCTGGTCTTTGAGATTGACCTGGATCGACCGCTTGCCACTGCGACGGCATCGTCAGCATCCACACTGCGCTGCACACACACACGTACGCACGGACACGCCGGCACTCGAAAGCTTGTTGCAGGCAGCGTGCCCGCCAGCCAGATGAGCCAGCCAGATGGGCCAGCCAGATGAGCCAGCCAGATCGGGCAAACAGTTCGGGCAGGGCATCCAAGACGTGGGTGGGCCAGAGGGGGGCAGAGGGGGGCAGAGGGGGGCAGAGGGCACCTACCGCGCAAGCACGTCCATGGTCGACGATGCGTCCGAGCGGTCGATGCGCACGACGTCAGCGCCAAAGTCGGCGAGCACCATGCCCGCGAACGGGCCTGGCGCCAGGCCCGCAAACTCGAACACTTTCAGGCCGTTCAATGCCATCAAAGAATGGTTTTGCGTGTTTTGTGGTTTGGGCTGGTTTGGGAAACAACTGGGATGGCTTCGTGGGCGTCGGACGGCGTGGACCGGTCCATCGAGGCCGCGGTGCAGCTGGCCAACAAAGAGTTCATCAAGGGCTTCATTGCCGGCCAGGCCATTCTGTGCATCCTCATCTTCCTGCTGCTCAAGGTGTTTCTGTTCCGCAATGCCGACGAGACCCGCGCCGAGCTGGCCCGCCGTCTGGTGCGGCGGATAGCCGTTCCCAAGGTGCGTCCATCCGTGTGTGCCTGAGTGCTCTCGAGTGTGCTCTTGAGAGTGCGGTCCAGTGTGGTGCAGGTGTAGGCGAATGTCGAGGCAGTCTGCATGCAGTCTGGACCGCTGCTGGACCACCACCACCACCACAGCAACGCTTGGCCAGCGAGCACAGACAGGCTGACTGGCAGCCGCCGCCGCCGTGCAGCCCAAGGCCATCAATGCGCAGCAGCGTCGCACCATCAACTCGCTCATCCTGACCAAGATCGGGTACGACCCGTCGCAGCACCCGTTCGAGACGTGCGAGTGGTTCAACATCATCATCGCGCAGGCCATCTCGTCGTACCGCACAAACGCTGCATTCACCTCCAAGATCATCAACGTGCTCGACTCGCTCATGAACAACGAGCGCAAGCCTGGTTTCTTGGTCCGTGCAAGCGCACTGCCCAACTGTCCGCATGCGATGCAGTTTGGTCTGACCGTGATCGTTGCCGTGCGCTCGCAGGGTCCGGTGTCCATCACAGACTTTTCTCTGGGCGAAGAGTATCCCGTGCTCAAGAATGCCCGTGTGCGCTTTGCCGAGCCCGACTCGAACATTGTGAGGCTTGCATCGCGAATGTGCACTTGGCTTGTCTGGATGCATGGACCACGATGCGTCTGTCGGTGCTGACCGTGCACGGCAATCCAGAGAATCCAAGTCGACTTTTCGTTTGATGACCAGATCACGCTCGGGATTGACACGCAGATGCTCATCAACTGGCCCAAGCCGGGCATGGCATCGCTGCCCGTGTCGCTTGTCCTGTCCGTCGTCAAGTTCTCTGGCACGGTGCGTTGCTAGCCACGGTGCATGCCTTGGCGTGACTGCTGACTCTTTCTTGCACTGGTTCATGGATGGATGCATGCAGATTGTGATTGAGTTTGTGACAGAGACGCTGGGACAGACGGCTGCTGCTGCTGCCACTACTGCGACGGCTGCGACTACTGCGACGGCTGCAGATGCGAGTGCAGGATCAGGCGCTCCCACGACCGGCGCGAGTGCAGCTGGAAGTGGCACAGATGCGCTTGGTGCAGGCGTTGGAAGCGCGGCGTCTGGTCCCTCTGCCGGTGCACCGGCGGCAGGGATCGCGCCACCAGCCGGCGGTCTGGGCACGGGCATCGCCGCCAACGCGACTGCTGCTCCTGGATCGGGCTCGGCGGCAGGAGGCGCAGGCTCCAGCGCGAGCCAGGACCCCCCACAGCAGCAGACGTTTGTGTCCGTGTCCATCATGGACGACTTTGTGCTTGACTTTGAGGTGCGATCGCTGCTCGGCCACCGCACCAAAGTCAAGGACCTGCCCAAGCTCACGAGCCTCATCTGCACCAACCTGCGGTCGGTGTTTGTCGAGGAGCTCGTGTGGCCGTCGCGCAAGATGCTGAGGCTGCCTGGTGGCGAGGACGTGTTCAAGCGCGTCGTGTCGGTCACATCGCCCGTGTCGCCACCGCCTGCGTACTCGCAGTCTGTACCGTCCCAGCCGCAGCCGCAGTCCCAGTCGCAATCCCAGGGACAGCAGCCGCAGCCGCAGTCGCAAGCATACCAGGCCAGCCAGCGCCAAACACTGGCCAAGCAGACGCTGTCCTGACGCTTGCGCTTGCGAGTGACCGAATTGAATTTGGAATTGGGCACACTTTGGCCCAACATTTCGCTCTCACAAATGTCGTTCAGAGGCGGTTCCCGAGGAGGAGCGAGAGGCGGCTTTGGCGGCGGCGGCGGTGGTCGTGGTAGCAGCTTCGGTGGCGGCCGTGGCGGTGGCGGCGGTTTCCGCGGCGGCCGTGGCGGCTTCGGTGCTCCCATGGGCCCTCCCGACTCGGTCATTGGTGCGTAGCCGTTGCGGCTGGCTCTTGCCCTCTGCCCTCTGCGCCGGCCGCTTTTTTCTTTTTGCTGTCTGGCTGGCTGGCTGGCTGGCTGGCGTGTGTGCGCTGGCTGGCTGGAGCCTACACAACAACATTGGACAGCAACATAGGACAGCAACATAGGACAGCAACACTGGAGCAGGGCTGCTCCTGCTGGCACGGGCCTCGTGTGGCGTGCCGCGTGCGGCCCCAGCCGGCCCACAATCCATGCCGGCCGCCCACGCTCCGTGCACTCCAACTCGACTAACCCGCCTGCCATCGCTCGTCCGTCAACAGAAATGGGCACGTTCCTCCACCCCTGCGAGGGCGAGATGGTGTGTGCCCGCTCCCAGTCGCAGCCCAAGATCCCGTACTTCAATGCACCCATCTACCTCGAGAACAAGACGCAGATTGGCAAGGTCGACGAGATCCTCGGCCCCATCAACGAGGTCTACTTTACCGTCAAGCTCTCGGACGGCGTTGTCGCTACGAGCTTCAAGCCCAAGGACAAGGTCTACATTGCTGCAGACAAGCTGCTGCCGCTCGACCGGTTTTTGCCCAAGCCCAAGCCTGCTGGTGGCAAGGGTGCGTCTTGCTGTCGTCTTGCTGTCGGTGATCGCCGTTTGATCGCCGTTTGGGGGATGCCCTCGCAGTGACTGACAGCTGCGGCCATTGTGCATCGCTGCATCGCTGCATGTGTCTGATCGATAGTCTCCAAGCCGCTCGGTCGTCAGGGCTTTGTTGAGAAGAGAGGTGGCCGCGGTCGCGGCGGCGGCAGCTACGGCGGCGGCCGTGGAGGCAGCCTGGGAGCTCCCCGCGGTGGCCGTGGTGGCAGCTTTGGCGGCGGTCGTGGTGCCTCGAGAGGCGGTCGCGGTGGCAGCTTTGGTGCTCCCCGCGGTGGCGGTGGCGGTTTCCGTGGTGGTCGTGGTCGTGGTACGTGTCAATGCGCTGGATGGCCTGCCTGGCCTGTTGCCTCTTTTTACAGTACCATGCCAGTCTTGCTGACAGTAGGGTCTACATCGCTCCTCTGACAGGCCAATAAGCTCCGCGTCATTCATGACTGCTGTTCATATCTGCCACAAGAAACTTTCTTTTTCGTTTTGCTCTTGACATTGTCTTTTACAGCCATGCCCGCCAAGTGGGCCGTGTTCATTCTGGAGCCTTGTCAAACAGTTTGACAAGCTGCTTCTTGTTGATCTTGCCCATGGCGTTCTTGGGCAGCTCATCCACCACCAGCAGCGACGTTGGCAGCTTGTATGGCGCCACGCGCGGCTTGAGCCATTCTCTCAGCATGTCCAACGTGACAGTCTGCACACACACACCAACCGTCAGATAGATGCATGGCATGGCATGGCTCGACACGCAGTCCAATCCTACCTTGCCAGCCTTGGGAACAACGATTGCAGCAATGGTCTGGCCCCACTCTTCGCTCTCTCTCCCGACAACCGCAACCTCGCTCACATGGCTGCACTCGAGAATCTCGCGCTCGACATCAATTGCTGACACCTTGTACCCTCCGCTCTTGAGAACGTCCACACTCGTCCGTCCCAGAATGCGGTACGAGCCATCATCCGTCGCGCACGCCGTGTCGCCCGTCACAAACCAGTGCCCGGGCTCTTCAAAGGACTCAGCAGTCGCCTGCGGTCGGTTCCAGTACTCCCTAAACACCTGCGGCCCGCGAACGAGAAGTGCACCGGGAGCGTCGGGCACGCGAGATACATCTCGTCCGCGCTCGTCGCGAATGAGGAGCGAGACGCCTGGAAATGGCTTGCCGACTTGTCCCGGCACTCGCGGCCCGTCCAGCGGGTTGCCGAGCGCCATGCCAATCTCTGTCATTCCATACCTGGCCCGCCAACTGCCGCGTGAGCCTCGTTCGGTGTGGTCATACAACAAGACACAAACACAGAGGGTCACACACCGTTCAAGAAGCCGGTGTCCACTGATGCTCTCCCACCGCGAAAACACGGATATCGGCAACGCGCTTGACCCGCTCACCATCAGCCGGAACTGCCGGCACGACTCCCGCGCGGCTGCCTGGTCCGTCTTGCTCATTGCGTCATAGGCGTGTATGAGCTTGGCATACACGGTCGGCACGGCCATGAAGAGCGTCAGATGGCGTGATGCCATCCACCGTCTCCACACCTGCGTCGCGTCAAACTTGTCGGCAGAGAACTCGCAGACAGCCCCTGACCACAGACAGCACAGGAACGCGTTGACCACACCCTGTCGTCGTGCAGGATGGGGTGAGAGGGCTGGCGTGTGCTCGGTTGCTGCACGCGAGCCTCACATGCACGTGGTGGAGAGGAAGGACATGGTGGATCACGTCGCTCGCCGTCCACTTCCACGCATCCACCAGCGACGTGACCATTGCCTCGATGTTGTCGTGTGTCGTCAGCACGCCCTTTGGCCGTCCTGTGGTGCCGCTCGTGTAAATGATGAGCGCTCCTTGGCTCTTGTCGGCCGCCTTGAACACGGGCGGATCGACTTGTGTGCTGCCTGTAGGGAACGCTGTCGACGGAATCCATCGCACAGACGACGGCAGTTTGGCAGGCAGCGACTCGATGATGTGGTGCAGCGACGGATGGTACAGCACAGTGTCCGATCCCGAGTCTTGGATCGTGTACTCGATCTCTGCAGGCGGATGCGACGTGCCTTGCGTATGTTGTGTGAGCCAAGGCTGCTGGGGGCGTGCTGGATGCGAGGTGCGAGCTGCTTACACAGGGGAACAGCGATGCCGCCCGCTGCCCATGTGGCATACAGACTGACGGCGTAGTCGCGACCGCGCGGCATGAGGAACGCAACCCGGCGGCCGCACAGATCGGCGGATGCGTTGGCGAGCGGCTGGCTGCGGGTCTGGGACAGCAGCAGGCTGCGCAGAACCAGGCTGTCTTGCAACACGCTGCCGTACGAGTGGCGGCCGCCCTGTGCGTCCGTGATGGCCGTGCGCTCTGCGTGCGAGTGTGCAGCCTGCAGCAGGCCGAGCGCCGGCACAGGCGTGCTGCTGCTGCTGCTGCTGCTCGTCCATCGGCTTCTGGCGTTTCTTGCGGCAATGCCCGCACCGAGACCGCAGCGTTGCAGTGGCAGCCGTCCCTCGGCGCACAGCCGCGCTGCACACGCCAAAGCCTGTCGACGCACGCCTTGAAGCAGCAGCATCTCGCACGATCTCGCACGATCTCGCCAGTCAAAGCCACAACACGGCCGTTCATTCGCATCGTGCTCGCTTCAACGGCTGGCAGCATGCGCCGGTGCAAAGGCCGCAATGCTCGCGTCAATCAGCGACCGCAGCTCAAGGTACTTTGGCGTCTCCAGCTGGTCCAGCCCAAGCCCCACAGGCAGCCCGTCCACGTCGCAGTAGAACAGGGCCTTGAGGAACTCGACGACGCGCTCAATGATCTGGATCTGGCGCCGGTCTTCCTCGGCAAACGTGGTGCGTCCACCTGCGGCTGCCGAGCTGGCTGCTGGCGGCATGGCAACGCCGCTGGACGTGGCCTGCAGATGTGCGACGGGCGGAATGCGCATCATGACCGTTTCGAGCGTGTGCAGTATCTCGTGCCACAGGAGATTGACGAGCGCGGGTGGCCGGTCTGTGCGCACATGCTCGTCGTCAAAGTGATGGTATGTGGGTGCTGCAAGGGCGTCGCCTGCGTCGGCATGGTCGGCATGGTCGGCATCCACGGGCTTCTGAGGCGCTTTCAGCGACTCTCGCAGATGGGGATAGTTTTCCAGCAGCTGCGCTTCAAACCGCCGATCGGCATTGGCATTAAAGACTGACAGCACCTGATCAATGTAGGCGAGCATCGGGCCCATGGCAGCCTCGATGTCCGGGTCGGTGATCTCTGCATTTTGAGAGAACCAGTACTTGGATGGCGCTCTTGCCGAGACAATCTGTTGCAGCTGGGTCTTGACGAGTTTGACCACCTGTCATTCCACCGGATCCCGCTCATGCGTCAGCGAGTCCATCAATGTGTTCTGTGCCATGCCCACAAGAAGCCGCCATGCCACTCACCTGCCCGACATAGATCCGCAGCATGTCCTCAATCGCAAAGTAGAACATCTCCTCGGCACGCTGGATGTACCAGGCCGTGTCGTCAATCTCGCCAATCTTGCGCACACGCAGAAACAGCACGCCTGGATTCAGGTCCAGCTGCAGGTCGTGCGACAAAAAGTCCTGGAACGTCGCGTCATTGAGCGATAGCGTGCTGGCTCCACACTCGACATCAAACCCAAAGCTGTTGTTGTGCATGACCGTTAGGAACAGCGTGGCCTGCGCATCCGTCGCGTTCAGCGGGATCGTGACAGGCGCAACGTCGTTCCAGACTGGGTTGACGGTCGCGTTGGCCACACGCGTCGAGCCAAGGACTTCGTCATTGACCTTGACCGTGACGTACGGATCGGATGTCGTCCAGTTCTTGGCTGCGATTCCCGTGGCACGGATGATCTTGATGTCAAAGTGCTGCTCGTCAAACGGCATGATGCGTCTCGCTGTGGGCGAGACCACCATGGCGGCCTTTTCAGAGACCTTGAGGGCATCAAGCACCTTGCGCAGGTTCATCTGAGCCGCAAAGATGTTGTTGGACTGCGTGCAATGCTGCATACCAGCAGACAGCGTTCAGCATCAGTCCCTGGGCTGCGCACATCTCATCCGGCAGCACGCATCTATACCTCGCGGGTGAACAAAATCTTGTCGGCATTGCTCTGGTCAAGACGGTCAAAGTCGGCAAACATGAGCCGGCAGTACTCTTGCAGCGCTTTGCTCATGGCCTTGATAAAGTTGCGTGCAAGCTGGTCGCGTCTGACAGAGTCGGTAAAGTTGAACTGCGTCATAAAGTCAAGGCCGCTCTGGAAGGACGCAAACAGATCCAGGACAGACGTCGAGTTCATGGCCATGGGCGGTAGAACGGGCTCAAATCCGCCGGCTTTGTCGAGCTCGTACGCACGGACGACCCACTCGATCCACTTTTGGTCTGTGCGCGTCAGCCATTGGTCAATGTACGGCGCAAACAGCGAGTCGACCTCGAGGTTCTTGTTGAGTCTGTGCATCAGGACGCGCATGTCAGCAAAAGCAAGCATTTGGACACAGAGCATGGCAACAAAGTCGCTACGCACGGAATATTGGCCTCGACACACAGATCAAAGAGATCGCGCACGTTCATGTACAGGTCAAGCATCTGCGAGATGTCGGCGTCGGGGCCAAGGAACGAGATGTTGAGGATATCGCCATTGACGGTTTTGAGGTACGCCTCGCCTGCAATCAGGTGGATCTGGCAGTCTCCAAAGAAGGTGTCTGGAAAGTACGTGCGGTACTTGGTCAGGTCGCTCTTGACTGCCTGCAGCAGCTTGGTGAGACGCAATATCTGCTGGTCCTTGTCGGCAAACGCACGCTCAAGCTTGGTGTAGATCTCATGGTAGCGTCTGATGGAAGCCTCCTGTGTTGTCAAAGAGAGGAGCGTCAGTCGTCCGAGAAGCAGATGAGAAACAGGCAGGCGGTCACGGGCCGAATGCCGGCATGTGCACTTGCCCAGATCTCGCGGCGGACATTGTCTTTAAGGTACTCTGGGTTCTTGGCCTCGATGTACCGCTCCTGCCAAAGGGGCTCGTCATTGATTTCCTTGAGCATGTACGTGCACAGCAGGAGTGTGTTGTTGCAGTTTTCGGGAGTGAGGCTCTTGCGGTGGATGTAGTCCAGAAACTGCTGGACCTGGCGTAACAGCGCCGCCTGGATCTTTTCATAAATGGACATCAATATGGATGCCTGTTGTGCGAGTGGGCGGGTGGCATGCACGTCAGATTGAGGTTTCCGAGACGCCAGATGTGCAGCAAATGCTCGCAAGCGCATACATCGCGGAATCTCATCTGATCGTGATTGGAGACAATCTTGCGGATCTCTTTGAACTTTGGGTACAGGTCCTCGAGCATGAGCACGCCCTCGTCGTACTTGCGCACCATGGCCTCAAATGCAACAATCTCCTTGTAGTCCTTGGATATGCGCATCCTGAACGCACACTCGCTGAGGATGGCCTTGGACAGCCGCGACAGGGTCGCTGAGCCATCATGGCCCGAGGCAACCTCTGCATCGAAACAGTGGTCGACTAGCGCCTTGTACACCTTTTCAGCCTCGCTCAAGGGAAGCGGCTGGATAGGCTGCATGTTTGGCGGGAGGATCTGTACACACAGTACACGCAATGTGCGTTTTGTCGACGTCCAAGTGGGTGGCATGTGGTGAGTGGAATGGCTGCCAAATGGATCCCTTCCATGTGGCGGCGTTCATGGCGACTAAACTCAGCCAAGTGCACTCACATTGCGCACAACGGATGGGAAGCGCAGAGTATACACGTTGATGAATCCCTGAATGCGAGCCATTTCCCGTTTCTTGAAGCTGTCGTATGCCTGCAGACTCGGAAAGTCGGGCGGCTGGTATCCAGGCGTGCGATCGCGTGCCAGATCCTCAAGGATACCCCTGAGTTCGACAAACACGGCAGTCTCGTTGCGTCTCCGGCGTGCTTCCTGAACAAACCGCTGGTGCTCAGCTTGCGGCATGCTAAAGATATCGCGCAAGCCATCGGCTAGGTTCAGCGACGCTCCCAGATCCTGGCGGGTTTGCGACGCCGTCTTTGCAAACTTTGACACGACCGCCTTGTAGTCCTCGGTCTTGAAGAGCGGGTGACTGATGACCTTGGCATGAGGCTCTGCTGACTGGATCGCCTGGCTCAAGGTCGAGACAAACAGCCTGACGGTCTGGAACAGGACCTGGTCAAACTGATCGGGAGTCTGCGTCGGGGAGTGTGGAATGCATGCTGCACAGACACGGGCGACTTCGGCGATGAGCATCTTCATATCCGAGAACCGCATGATGTTCGCAGACAGGGAAATGGCAAGGTTCTCGGACAGCAGTCTGTCGTGGCAAGGCCCTCATCAGCGATCACGCCGCGCAGCCATTGACGACCACGGCGCTCAGTACGCACCTCTGGCCGGCACGGATAAAGGTCAGCGAGCGGATGTCGAGGCTTGCCTCGGGCACCTTGCTGATGGCCTTGATCTGGTCGGCCAGCTTGTCACGGAACTTCTTGAGCGACAGCAGCGAGATGCGGATCGAGTCGCCATGCACAGCAGTGATGATGGTTGCCGTCAGCGTGTCGCCGACCAGGTGGCCAGTGCTGCTGCTGCTGCCGCCGCCGCCGCTTGCGTGTGCGCCTGCAGCGACTGGACCTGCTGCCGCAGAGCCGCTTGGGTCGGGAGCACCCTGCGACTCGACCACGGGAAAGACAATGTAGTCCAGCGCACGCTCATAGAGCTCTCGTGGCCGATGTCCTGTGCGGGTCTGCTTGCGCAGAGTGTGCAGCGTGCCCAGTCGGTTGGTGAGCGTGCCCGAGATGCCCGCCATCGTGGCCAGGCTCGGATGCGCATGCTGCTGCCGCTGCCGCTGGCCCGAACTCTCTGTGCCGTAGGCCTGCGACGGCAGCCGCCGTGACCCAATGCTGACACTGCCGCTCATCGAGGCGAGTGGTGGCGCGGGTTGTGCAATCGGGTTGAGAGGTTCGGTTGAAGGACAAGTGCTGCCAAGGCGAGCGGAGCCAGCGACAGCGGTCCGAGCGTCTGCTGGGAAACACGCACGAGTCGTGCACGCACATGGGGCGTGTGTGCTGCTGGAGGAGCCCAGATGCGCCAGATCCCTGCTCGGCCGCCTTTCCCTCGTTCCCGGCATCCCCTTGCACACATGGAAACACATGCAGCAGCACTGTGCTGCCAGTGTCGATTCAAATCTCTCGGCCCAAGTGGCAGCCATTTCTTGGTGTCTTTGAACGGATATGCCATGCATGTCCCAGCAGGACAGAGCGATGACGTGTTGTCTGTTGCATTGCAACCAATGCACGCACGAATGGCCGTTTGGTTTTGGACGTGCCGTCTCTCTCTCTCTCTCTCTCTCTCTCTCTCTCTCTTCCAGATGCAGATTGACAATGCTCAATGAATGCACACACATCCTTCAAGTCTCTGGCTCACAATCGCATCTGACTGCCACCTTCCAGATGCTTGCAGTGACTTGTGGTGCGTGTGGCCGGCACGGATCTGGCGCTTTCTGAACGGCGGCATGCCACGAGCACGCTGAAGCAGTCCAAAAAGTAGCAGGACGGGACACTGGCGAGTCCAAAAAGTGTGGTAGAGTGTGCGACGAGCAAAAAGTGAGTGAGCGAAGTGGGATTCGAACCCACGCCTCCGGAGAGACCACGGCCTTAACGTGGCGCCTTGGACCGCTCGGCCATCCGCCCTAAACATATGACCTTGGATTCGCCTCAAACAACACATACATTGCGTGCACAAACCAGCCAACGCGATCAGTGGGCATTGACCATCGCAGTCTGCCATCTGCCATCTGCCTGCGTGCTGCCTGCGTGCTGCATGTGCAGTGTGGCCGCCCCTGCCGCCGTATGGCTTGCTTGGCTGCCTTGCTGCAGCGCACGGCCCAAGTCTCCCCCGATGCTCGCCGGCCAGTTCGACGTCCCCTGCAACGACAGCATTCGCACTTGGCTGCTCATCTGCCAACAACAACAACCACAACCAGCGACAACCATGGCCGGCTCGTCCACATCCACCACTGCCGCTGCCCCGACGACTGCGGCTGGCGCAGCAGGCAATGCGCCGTCGGGCCTTGAATGCCCCGTCGACCATGCGAACCTCGACAAGGACCACCCGTTGTGGAAGCAGTACCACTCTCTCCACAAGCAGCCTGCGGCCGCCAGCGTTCAGCCCGTCGACAAACCGCTGTTGGATGCATCGGCAACAGCACCAGCTGCACCAGCTGCACCAACGGCGACCGCAGGAGCATCGCACGAGCAGCCCTCGCTGGCCAGCCTCAACAACATGCCGGCTCCCAGCCAGCTGCCTGCGCCTGGCCAAGCCATGCCTCTGTCGACCGAGCGGGAGGCCAGCACGATCCCCATGGGCGGTGTCCACAGCGGCAGCAACTGGATCTATCCCAGCGAGCAGGCAAGTGTGCCTGTGCGATGCCTGTGCAAGTGCTGATCGACCAGCATGGGATGCCTGTGCGATGCCTGTGCCCGCCGTACATTCACCTCGACTGCGATCGCACTGGACACCAGCAGACTCTGGCGATGGCTCTGACGCTGACGCCGACTCTCGCCTGCCGCCTGGCCATGCCGACTTGGCACCACAGATGTTCTTCAATGCGATGCGTCGCAAGAACTGGAACCCAGACGAGACCGACATGAGCGTGGTCGTGCCAATCCACAACGCCGTCAACGAAAGGTGCTGGCAGCACATCCTGGACTGGGAGTCCATGCACAAGACGTATGTCGGATCTGTCCTGCGTTGCTGCACGGCTGATGGATGCGAGAGATGGATGCGAGATGGATGCAACGGCTGCGAGATCTGCGTCTGACTGTATTGCAATGCGTGTCTGCCGTCCAGAAACTGCGCACAGCCCAAGCTGCTCAAGTTCCAGGGCCGTCCTCGCGACTATTCGCCAAAGGCACGCATCCGCCAGCTGTTTGGGTGAGCATCACAGCCGCATGTCTCCTGTTTGCAAGATACCGCATGTGCTCACGCCGTGCATCCACACTCGCAACAACAGATACAAACTGCCGTTTGATAGACACGACTGGGTTGTCGATCGGTGCGGCACACCGGTCACCTACGTCATTGACTTTTACTCTGGCGCATCCAGCGGCAAACCAGGCGAAGTGTCGTTTTATCTGGACGTGCGGCCAGCCATCTCGCTGCAGGGCATCGCCGACCGGCTCCGCAAGTTTGTCACAACCGGCTCGGGTCTATGGTGACCTGTGCCGTGGCAAACGCATCTAACCAGACGACTCTAGATAGCGCATTATAAACTCGAGCGTGTATTTACAACAATTGGACGATTAACCATAAAAGACGTGGGTGACCGCTGATGGCACTAGCTGTCAATCGTTGATGGCGTGCCTCGGCAGGACGTGACGATACGTTTCAGATTGCGTAGAGTGCGGTGGAAGACACATGGACAGCTATGGTATCGCCCGCGTAGCTTGGACTGCAGCCGGTGTAGCTCGAGTCGTTTGGCCCAGTCTTCGTGTTCGTGCACTTGGATTTCCTGGTTGAACGACACCTTTTTGCAGCCGCGGATCCGCAGCGAGTTGTCCATGCTGTCACCGGTTGCGTCTGTATTGTCGTTATAGAGTGTCTGTGACGACGACTGGTGCAAGGTGGGAGGGCATTGGTGTGCGTCTGGCGCCACAATCACGTCGATATCGTCGTCGTTGCTGCTGCTGCTGTGTCCGAGTATGCTGATCTGGTGTTGGTGGCTGTTGAGGAGCGACACAGGCGGAGGAGCGGAGGGTGGCATGTCCAACGTGATGTCCTGCAGCGGACGTTCCAAGATGGTTCTGAGGGGGTTTTGTGCTTGGTCGCGGTCGAGGTCGAGGTCGGGGGCGCAGCTGATGCAGACCGAGCAGGTGGAGGGCGACGGGACAGGCAGGCTCTCAGACACACCGGTCATGTTGACGCTCCATGATGCCTCGTCGGTTTCGGCTGATGCCGGTGTGGATGCTGGTGCTGCCACGACACGTGACCTGTTACCGGCGGCGGCGACTGTTGGCTGAGACGGCTCCTTGAGCTGGTGGCTGCTGCTGTGCGGCGGCAGGGACAGCGGCAGACACTCGCTGCGCTGCACAAGCAGCGGGGTGTGCTCGTCGTGGGCGGCGTCCAAGTCGTCGTCGATGAACATGTCGACGGTCATGTCCAGCTGCTGGGGACGGTGATGGTCGCGTGGTGTCTGTTGAACAAGCCGACGGGAAGCCTCCTGCTGGCGTTGATGGGCAGCACACAGACTGGGGGACGTGGCTGCGGCTGCATTGGCGGACGAGCCGGACACATCCAGCGTCTTGCAGGGGTGTCCCAGAGTGCGCAACAGCTGATGCTGCTGCTGGATCTGCTGCTGTTGCAGCCGACGGACGACCTGCTTCTGGTGCTGATGCTGGTGGTGTTCAGGCAGTGGCGACGATCGGGCAGAGGACGAGCTCGAGCAGGAGGTGCCGGATGACGAGAACGAATCAGACAGCTGTGCAAACGGTGCATCGTTCTCCATGTACGTTGCTGCTGCTGTTGCTGCTGCTGCTGCTGCTTCTGCTGCTGCTGCTGCTGCTGCTGCTGCTGCTGCTGCTGCTGCCGTTGGCTGAGCACTGGCCAAGGCCGCTGCCAACGAGGTCGGCTGGAACCGTGGAAAGCTTGGCCCAGGCTCATCACAGTCAGAGAGTCTGAGGGATGATCCCGCTGGAGACGGTGGGCCGCTGCTGGCGGACGGGTTGCGACTCGCAAGGAACAGGCGGCGTCTGTCCGACGATGCTGTCGAGGGCGGCGGCGGCGGCTGCAAGGTTGGCATGGCGTTCATGTTGAGTCGTTGGTCAACCAGCATTTGACGGCCACTGAATCAGCATGAAAGAGGCAGCCGCCTGCGCAGACCGCCAGCAGACAACGGCGCACATCTGCGAGCATGCAAACTGCAGGGCTGTGAGTCCAGAGGCCGATCGGGGCCCCATGGGCCGGCTGCGAGCGTCGGCCGTGCCGGCATGCCCTCGTTGCTGCACGGCGAGCTCGGCAGGGCCAGCAGCACGGGCCAATCAGCGCCTCACTCTCAAGCGCCAGACCCAGCCAATCAGGGCACGCTCCTCAGCGGCTGTGTATGGGTGCAGACGCCGCACGGCACCGCTTTGCTTGCACAGCATCCTCATAATGGCCCTGTGGTTTCCACGGCGGCTTGCGCTGGTGCTGCTGGCGCTGGTGCTGGTCGTGCTGGCGTCGTCGCTCTCGCTGGTGTCCGTCACATTCGGCCCTCGCACGACGCCCGAGCACCTGCATTCCGCATTGAGGGCTGCGGCCGTGCCCCCGAGCACATCCAGGACCTCGACGAGCAATGCACCTAGCAACACCTCGCCAATGGGCCATGCACACCAGAATTCGCATGTTCATCCGGCGGCCCACGTTGCACCCAGCCCAGCTGCTCCAGCCCCTGCAGCTGCTCCAGCTGCGGCCAATGCATCCGTCTCAACGCCTTCCATGCAGCCGTCGCCATCCAGCCCCCTGCCAGCCACATCAACACCGAATCTAGCCTCTTCGAAGCCATCGTCGCCGTTCACTGCAGCAGAGCGCAAACAAAACCACGATCTGCTGGGCATGGTGGTGCTCAACACTCCGCCCGGATATCCACTGTGGGGCCATCTGAGCGTCCAGAACAAGCAAGCCTATGCAGACAGGCACGGCTACGGCCTGCACTTCCAAACCACCGTGCTTGACGAAACTCGACACCCGGCATGGAGCAAGATCATTGCCATGCAGAATCTCATGCGACAGGGGCAGCACAAGTGGCTGTGGTCGCTGGACATGGATACAATCATCACCAACCACAGCAAGAAGATCGGGGACCTTGTCGATGACAAGTACGACATCATCATCTCGCACGACTGCAACGCGTACAACACGGGCAGTTTCCTCATCAAGGCGTCCAACTGGTCGCTGGGCTTCCTTGAAAATGGTACGTCAACTGTTGCCTGAGATCTGCAGTCTATGAACCAACCAAACTAACGTCTAGCCGACAGTCTACAAGCGCAAAGATGCGCAGCCTGCGGCTTGGTGGGAGAATGCAGCAGTCATTGAGGAGTTTGAGGCCATCGGCGATTTAAAGTTCAGGAAGCACGTCAAGGTCGTCCCACAGCGCCAGCTGAATTCCTATCTGCCTAGCATTTGCCACTTTACCGAAGTGTCCTCATGGGTTGCTGGCGATCTTCTCCTTCACTTTCCAGGTCTCCGAAACATCGCCAACGGTCACCAGATTGTTCTTGACTACTTTAACCGAACAGCAAATGCGTTATCTGATTAAAACGCCGAATGCCCTGATACTTTTCTTATTTGGTGATGTAACCCATGTTGCGAAAGATGCCGAGAATAGCGTCGCCGATGCTGCCTGTGGGCGACGAAGGTCGCATGGCGTCCATGCCCGAGCCGCCTGTCGAGAATGGCCGCATGAGGTAGTTGGACGTGCCCGCATACAATCGGTCATCAATGTGTGACAGCGAGCTCCCGGACGAGTATGTGGATGGCGTGTACATGTACGCGTATCTGTACTTGTACACGTTGGCCGTGTTGTTGAGCTGCGACGCACTCTTGCTGCTGCTGCGGTCCACCTCTGGATACCATGTCACCACGCTGCGGCGTGTTTGGAACAGCCCGTTGGTGCCGCCGAGTGCGAGCGCCACATTGCCCCCAACAGACTGGGTGAACAGCGTGTACCATCCGCCCTGTCCGCCGGCTGCAAGCGACTCGGCCAGGCTCGCCTTGATCACGTCTGCATAGCTCTTGAGCCACACATTGTTGATGCTGTCGCTCATGAACCGCACGTAGATGTAAGGCGGCGCCAGTCCAAGCACTCGCCCGGTCACATCTCGGTCAAGGAATGACGGCATGAAGCGAGTCTCGTCGATCCATGTGAACCACGACGAGAT
>JAHLKH010000068.1:0-123051 GCA_025526915.1 Entophlyctis helioformis | reverse complement strand
CTTTTTATTCGCAACACCACCCAATGGGTCACTCTTCTTCATCTGCGTCACTGTACCGCGTCCCGTCGTCTGAGAACGACGAGACGGTTTCGAGCGACTGTGAGCCGGAGCCATTGCTGGTGCGCCGTCGTCACGGGCAGGGACCGATGGAGATTCGGTGTCAGCATTGGGCTTACACGCGGCTGCAGGCTTAGCCGCCGAAGCGTGCTTAGCCGCAGGAGCAGGAGGAGCCAGAGGGGGCGAGCGAACGTACCCGGTTGCCTTGGCCTTTGCCGCGATGCGCCCAACCTTAGAGTGGTGCTGGCGCTGGCTAGGCGATCGGCCAGCATGGTCGGCTGTCGCAGCAGGCGAGGCAGCCTTACGCGTCTCAGACGCGCTGCTGCTGCCTGAAGGCGCGGGGGTGGCAGCTTTGGGCGACGAGGAACTCCAAGAACGCGGCGACGCGGCAGCTGTCTTGCCAGAGCTGGGCTTTGACTGGGCCTCGAGGGCCTTGTGGGCATCTGCCAGAGCAGTGGCGGCGGCAGTCTCCAGGGCGTGCTCAGCTGCCTCTGAGTGATCCTCAAAGAACGCGTCACGGAGGGCGGCATACGTCTTGAACTTCCCTGGGGGCAGATCCTTGATGCGGGCACGGAGGAATCTGAGCTTCTGGTCATCCATGTATCCCGCGTCGCTGAACAGCGGTTCGGCCTCCAGAATCCAATCCTGCGGGGCGCGGCCATGGCACAGCATCGGCTTGAACTGGCTTGCCAGCTTCCCTTCGGCTTGGTTGCGAATCCGCTCTGGGTTGCGGTGGAGCGACTGGAGGTCGGCGAGGAACTGAGGGAACGTGAACAGATCATCGTCGGCAGAATGCGACTCGTGCCATGCGGTGACAAACTCGAGTGCGCGGCCAGAGAAATAAGGCAGCAGTAGCGAGAAGATGGCGCCTAATGGGATCGCGTCGACGCCGGCAGTGGTGCAGGCTTCCTTGTATGCTCCGCCGACTGCAATGACAAATGGCTTGAGGTTCTTGTGAGTGGCGTTCCAGTCGACTGAGGGAGCCGGGCCTTTGGTCATCACAAATCCGCTGAATGGTACCTGCTTGGCACCCAAGCAGTCTGTGAAAACCTTGGCGAGGTTTGGTGCACGGGCGTCCGCGGCTGCTGGCAGGCGTGCGTCCACCGAGGACCCAATCGTGAGGGCCGAACGCGACGCCTGCAAGGCAGCTGTGGCTGCAACGGCCTTGTCCGCAGACTGCTGGGCCAAGGCAACTTGCTTGCTAAGGGCGATCATCGATTCCACGGTCTTGGTGGCCTGCGTCTGCAAGTTTCGCATGGCTGCCGTGTTGGCTGACACCGAGTTGAACAGAGCGGCCAGACGCTCCTCATTGGACGCGGCAGACGTGGTGAAAGAGTCCGCCTGCTGGACTAGCAGCTCGTGGGTGTCCTGCAGACGGGTCTGCAGGTCCTCGATGGAGACCTGAACCGCAGACAGTGATGCGGCGTGGTCATCCAGTGTGATCCGGACGTCCTCGCTGGCCGAATCCTGCAGCTGGTGCACAGAAGCGGACGCGGCGCCAACAGAGTGGACGGGAAAAGCGAGCGAGCCGCCCGCGCCGCCCAACAGAGCACCTCCGCCGCCCCGAGGCGCGGCAGAGGAGTGGCGAAACGCGGGCGTGCTGGAGGCCACTGCAGAGGTTGCATTGCCCGATGGAGCACCCTGGCAGCCACGAGAGCCAGCCTGAGGGAGGCGGGATGCAGACATGCCGCTGGCCATGGAGCCAAGCCCAGAATCACGCGTGCGGCTATCAGCCCAGATGGTAGAGTTACCCGTAAACCCATGCAGGAGGTGTGACGGCTTGTCGGCAAACGAGGTGTCTGGCGAGGCGAATGAGGCGCTGTTGGCGTCCGGGTCGGCGTCGGCCGCAGCGCTGGCAGGGCCGGCGCCAGGGGTGGGCGTGCGAGACAGGCCCATAGGGCACAAAAAGAATTCGACGCCGCAGGTAACGGCGGCTGGCGGCGTCGGTGGCGTTGGTTGTTGTTGTAACTGTCCTCGTCGAGAGCGGCTGGCGTCTGGTGGCAGAGGGGCAGTGAGTATACAGGCTTATACCGGCCTGGCGGATACAACTACAACAAACAGGGCCAAGCCAAGTCCGGGCGAGGCGCGTCCAGATCAATGCCAGCAGGTCACGTGACCACGGGACTGCGGCGGCATCCGTTACACTGATGCTCAGCGTCCTGATCTCGTCCGTGTTCCCTGGCTCGGTCCCTTCCGCATCACTGCCATTGATGACAATGCTACGAATCTCAACCGCTGCCTGGATCTACCTTCCGCTTTTGCACGCGTGCATCCCTGGTTCCATGTGGACCTCCTTCGTCCTTACGTAGACCCAGCTGCTGCTTTCCCGGATCGCCCTGCTCACGCCCGTCCTGCTCCTCTTGAAGTCGCCCCCGAGGGTAACATCTACGTCATTGAAGCCATCCGCGACGTCAAGGGCAGGGGCAACCGCCGCCGCTGGCTCGTCAAGTGGGAAGGCTACCCTGAGTCCGACAACACATGGGAACCGCGCGCGTCGTTCACTGGCTCCCTCCAGATGCTCAATGCCTTCGAGGCCCGCCACGGATGATCTGGGGGATGACGAGGCTTAAAATTTTTCTCTTCTTCTGCCGCCTTGGGTCCTCTTGGCCTCCTCGGCTAGGGGGGGTGTTAGATTATCGTCTGTTGGCTTTTCCAATCTATGTCTCGCGTCTGTCCTGCTCTTTCCCTCCCCTTCGCCTGCTTCCCCTTGCTGTTCATATTTACTTTGCCTGCCTCAGATGCTGTCGCCTGACAGCTCCTCTCCCTCTGTCTGTGTTGCAGACCCGCAGTTCCCTGTGCCTTCGCTGCACTCGAGCAGGAACTCTGACAGAGAGACATAAAGTTTGAAGGGATGTCTGTAAAGTTTGGCCAGTCCATGTCACTGATGCTGCTGTGTCAGTAGGCAACAAAGTTGATGCAGTTAAATGGTTACACATACAGTGTTGCCAGATTGACCAGGTCAAGAAGTTCAGCTGGGATGCTGCCTTGCAGTTGGTTCTTGGAAAGATTCCTTCAATCATCAGATTAGCCAATCTGCATATAGATGTATAGCAACTTGCTATGCTTACAGCTCAATCAAATTGACTAAACTGCCAATTTCAGCTGGAATATTGCCTTGCAGCCTGTTGTTAGATAGGTCACTTCAAGCATCAAGTTAGCACATCAACAAACAGTCACTTAAGATGGCACAAGTCAATGATATGCTTACAGCCAAGTCAAATACATCAGCTTGCCCAGTTCAGTTGGGATGTTGCCTTCCAGTTTGTTGTTATTGAGATTCCTAAAATCACCAACTCAGTCCAAATGCAAACAGGTACATGAAACAATGTGATACTTACAAAAATGTTAGATTGACCAGATTGCCAAGTTCAAGTGGGATGGTTCCTGACAGCTGGTTTTGAGAAAGACGTCTACCATTTCCAATTCAGTCCATCTGCAAACAGATACATGTGGCAATGCAATGCTTACAGCTCAATCAAATTGACCAGACTGCCCAGTTCAACTGGGATCTTGCCATCCAGATTGTTGTTGGATAGATACCTGCAGTTATCAGGTAAGTCAATCTGCAAATAGGTTGAAGAAACAGCAATCCTTACAGCTCAGTCAGATTGACCAGGTTGCCCAGCTCTGTTGGGATGTTTCCTGACAGTCTGTTTTTCCACAGACTCCTGCAATCATCAAATCAGTACATCTGCAAATACACACATTGGACAGTACAATACCTACAGTGAACAAAGATTGACCAGACCACCCAGTTCAGTTGGAATGTTTCCTGATAGTTGATTCTCAAATAGGTATCTGCAATCATCAAGTTACTACATGAACAAACAGGCACATGAGACTGCATGAGACAATGTTATGCTTACAGTACAGCCAGATTGGCCAGATTGCCAAGCTCAGATGGGATGCTTCCAGATAGCTGGTTGTTGTTGAGATTCCTGCAATCATCACATCAGTTCATCTGCAAACATGCAAATGAGACAACCCAATGCTTACAGCTCAATCAAATTGGCCAAATTGCCAAGTTCGATAGGGATGCTGCCTGACAGTTGGTTGTTGTGGAGATTCCTGCAATCATCAAATCAGTCCATCTGCAAACTGGCACATGAGACAATGCAATGCTTACAGCTTTGACAGATTTGCCAGATTGCCCAATTCACTTGGAATGTTTCCTGATAGCTGGTTTTTGGAAAGATCACTGCCATGATCAAGTCAGTGCCTGTAATGACAGGAACACAAGACCGTGCAATACTTACAGCACTGTCTGATTGGCCAAATTGCCAAGTTCAGTAGGGATGCTGCCTGACAGTTGATTGTTGGAAAGATTCCTGCAATCATTGCATCAGTCATCTGCAAACAGGCACATGAGAAAGTAAAATGCTTACAATACAGTCAGATTGACCAGATTGCCCAACTCAGCTGGGATGCCTTGTGACAGCTTGTTGTTGGATAGATACCTACAATCATCAAGTCAGTCCATCTGCAAACAGATACATGTGACAATCCAATACTTACAGCTCAATCAAATTGACCAGATTACCAAGTGCACTTGGAATGTTGCTTTCCAGTTGGTTATCTGAAAGATCCCTGCAATCATCAAGTCAGTTAACAGGCAAATACAGGACACAGTACAATGCTTACAGCCCATTCAGTTTGCCCAGATTGCCAAGTTCAGGTGGGATGGTTCCTGACAGCTTGTTTTTTGAAAGACCCCTGCAATCATCAAATCAGTCCATCTGCAAACTGGCACATGTGGCAATGCAATGCTTACAGATGAGTCAGATTGCCCAGATTGCCCAATTCACTTGGAATGTTTCCTGCTAGTTGATTGCTGCCAAGATGCCTGCATTCATCAAATCAGTGCATCTGCAAATAGGCAAGTAAACAATGCAATGCTCACAGCTCAATCAAATTGACCAGATTGCCCAGATTGGTTGGTATTTTGCCTTGCAGTCTGTTGTTGGAAAGATTCCTGCAATCATTGCATCAGTTCATCTGAAAAAGGATGCATGAGACAATGCAATGCTTACAGATGAGCCAGATTGAGCAGCTCGCCAAGTTCACTTGGAATACTTCTTGACAACTTGTTTTTCCAAAGACCCCTGCAATCATCAAGTCAGTCCAAATGCAAACAGGTACATGAAACAATGCAATGCTTACAAATATGTCAGATTGGCCAGGTTACCAAGCTCAGATGGGATGCTTCCTGACAGCTGGTTTTGAGAAAGATCCCTACAATCATCAAGTCAGTCAATCTGCAAGCATTCAGAGATGAAAAATCAACTCTTACAGCTGAGTCAGATTGACCAGTTTGCCAAACTCAGTTGGGATGCCTCCTGACAGTTTGTTGTTGGATAGGTTCCTGCAATCATCAAATCAGTCCTTCTACAATCAGGCACATGAAATTTCAACACATACAGCAGAGTCAGATTGACAAGACTGCCCAGTTCAGTTGGGATGCTTCCTTCCAGTTGGTGGTAGCCCCATGTTTGTGAAAGATTACTGCAATCATCGCATCAGTCCATCTGTAAGCAGTCACATAAGTGAATGCAATGCTTACAGATTGGTCAAATTGACAAGCTTTCCAAGTTCAATAGGGATCCTTCCTGACAGCCAGTTGTTGGAAGCATTCCTATAATCATCAAGTCAATCCACCTGCAAGCATGCACACATCTTGATATAGTACCTACAGTTCAGCCAGATTCCTTAGCTTGTAAATGCAACTTGGCACTTTCCTCAGCTCGTTTCCTGAAATGTCCCTGTTTCCCATCATGTCAAGCATCAGTATCAACACTTTCTACAAAGCAACAACCAACTCACAGCATCTCCAAGTTTTCCAGATCACCAATGGTTCCTGGAAGCACTCCAAGTTCACACTTTGTCATACTCCTGCAAGGGACTGCCTGTCAGCTGCCACATTCATCTGCAGTGCATGGTAAGCAACATACAGCTCTGTCAGATTGATCATCCTGCCAATGACAGTGATGTCACTGATTGCATTACTTCCAATCCACCTGTCCAATCAGGGTCAGCCATGTTCAATCAAGACAATCAAGGCAGAGCAGCACAATCCTTACAGCTTTGTCAGACTGGTTAGATTGGCAATGGTCGCTGGGAAGCTCTGAGATCTGGTTGTTTTGCACATTGCTTTGAGGGTGTGAGTGGTTGCCAGTTCAAGCCAGACAATGCATGGTACTCACAGTGTTTTGAGTTGAGTGAGTTTGCCAATGGATGCTGGCAACTTTGTGATCTGGTTATCAGCAATGTCACTTTGGATTGCACTCAATGTCAGTCACTTTCACCACAGCAGCCACTTGGCACACACAACTCACAGCTCATCAAGATGCTCCAGCTTGAAGATAAAGTTTGGAACAGATCCCTTCAGGTTGTTTTGTCCAAGCCGCCTGTTGCTCAATGTCAGCCAGAATGCCATATCCAGCTGGCCAGATGAAAGCATGCTCACAGTGATGTCAACTTGGTCAGCTGGCAGATGCCTGGTGGGATTTCACCCTCAAGCTCATTCTGGTCAAGCCACAGCTCCTTGAGCATCCTCAGGCGTCCAATGTCCTTGGGGATGCAGCCAGCCAGACTGCAGCCAGTCAACCGCCTGTTTGCTCATAGCAATGTTTGGTGCATCAGTCACTTCTCAACCAGCATGCAGCCAGGAGTACTTACAGTGCAGTTAATTTGTGCTGCTCATTCCACTCCATTTGCCACTTTGGAATAATGCATTTGGCAGAATCATCATAGAGATTCATCAGCTCGCCTGGTGGATGCTCAGAGTTGACTGTGATCTCACTGTCCTTGGCCCACTCTGGGAAGATGGAGCACAGGATTTCGAGATCAGATGCTCCATCTTGCACCTTGACAGTACCACCTGTCATTCAAACACAATGTGGTAAGCAGACAGTAGGCGGATGAACAGAACACAAGCAATGACACACCACCAACTGGCCTAGTTGCCATGGCCAATGCCTTGACAATTGAAGAAAAGTTGGGGCGACCATCAGGCTTGATGTTGCAGCAGGTCTTGAGAGTAGCCTGCAGACTCTGCCACACATCGCCACTGATGTTGTCTGGTGGCTGGAGTTGGTCGGCTGCCTGTGCCAAGACATCCTGAGCAAGGACGCCAAATGCATAGACATCAACAGATGGATCGAGCTCCTGCTGTCCACCAGTATTGTCATGCCCGGTGCCTCTTGTTTTGGCTTCAGGTGCCATATACTTGGCATCACTGGCACTGTGGGTGGATCCTGCCAAGGCGCGAATAGACTGCATGCCAACACTGATCTTGACCTTGCTGCCCTTGGAGTCTGTCATCAAGTTGTCTGTGTGAGTAACTGCCTGTTGGCATCAGCAACAGCAAGTTGGTTGACTGACCGAGATGGATGCGGCTCATGGTCAGACTGCCATGGACGACTGGCGCACCAGGTGCATAGAGATGCAGATACTTGATGCCGCGTGCAATACAAACCAAAATGCGCAGGCGCTTGTGTACGCTCAGATCAGGATGCGCAGCCATGTACGACTGAGATCGCAGTCCATATATGGCATGGCAATGAATGGCTTCTGGCCTTCCTTGCCCTTGAGACAGATGCCCGTGATGGGCAGCAGGCTGGCGTGACTGAGCTTGAACCACTGGCGTGCCTCGTTCTCAATCGCCTCTGGGTTGGATGGTTGCTTAAACGTCTTGAGCACAAACTCCATGCCGTCCATCTTGGCAGGCAAGGTGATGAAGCGACCTTGGACGTCATTCAGTGCAGACTTGCTAATAAGAAAATCGTCATGGCGAAGGTGGAGAGTACGTGGACGGACGTATCTGTACAGCGTCGTGTGTCAGTGGATGGGCATGGAGTGGTGGTGGCAGCCACTGGCAGCAACACGCACTGCAGGATCTTGTCTGTCTTGGTGTCGATCAGGTTGAGTTTCTTGGCCGTGTGCATGAGCATGACAGCAGAGTCCACTTGCATGGCGAGCGAGATCAGCTGGCGGGTGGAGAGTGTCAGTCAGCCAAGTGCACAGATCCATGAGAGCAAAGCGATCGTCATGCACCTCCTTGATCTTGGCAAGACGGCTTTGTATCCAGCCATCTGGGCTTCAACCTCGGCCTTCTTGGCTCCAGTCAAGCATGAACCAGCTGCCGTGTGCTGGTGCCAGCCTCGATGAACCTGAACCTCCTTGAGCAGATCCACAGCTCGGCGCACTTGCCGCGCACATTGGCAGAGAACCACTGGTTGGCCATCGGTGCAAGGATCGTCTTGAGTTCCTTGAGGTCAGCCAGGAAGCTCTTCAGACCGCCAATGCTGTCCACGCCGTCCTTGCATTGGCGAGGATGTTGTCGATGATGCCAATGGCGACGGCAATGCCTGGGATCGGCACAAACTGCGATGCAGCCTTGGCAGCAGAGATGACGGTCGAGGCGACTTCGAGACCGTTGGTGGCGAGGAAACGCGTCACGGCCTTGACGCTGCTGCCGTCGGTCTTCTTGGGAGCCTTGCGGATCATGTCGACAAACTCGACGACGGACGACGACAGCGTGGCAATGTTGGAGACGGTGGCCGTGTCAAAGTCAACCTCGTCCTCGCCAACTTCTTGAGGAACGAGTTGCAGGCGGTCGTGAGTGCTCTTGGCCTCGAGTGCCGATCCGAGAACGCTCTTGAGCTTTCTACTTTCCATCGGAGCTGACTTGGCAGCCTGGGCCTGCGAGTCGTCTTCAGCAGCAAGGTCAAAGCAATGCGGTCTGCTCTCGAGGATCTGGCTCTGCAGCTCCGACAGCCTGCCGGCAAGGCTGTTATGGTGCTGGCCAGATCGTCAGGCTTGGAGAGATCCATCGACTCGAGACGCTGCATCTCGTTCTTGAGCATCGCAATGAGCTCAGAGCGGAACGGTGTGTGTCAGTCAACGGCAGCGGCGGCGGCGCAAGCAGCAGCAGCAGCAGTCATAGATAGGCGCCGCTACCTTGCTGGCATCGCCTGCAGCCCCAGCAGCGTTTGGAGGAGCGGGTCGCTGCTTGTCACCTTGAACGGCCGAGACAGAGTGCGAGGCACTCTTGGCAGGAGCCGCTGGTGGGCCAATGTCAGCTAGCTGCTGCGGGCAAGGCGGTCGTACCACTTGCTCAGCTTACTGTTGCTGCTGCTGGCGGCCACACTTGGAGCAGGCTGGGACGAGGACGACGCTGGACGGCGGAGGTCCGGCTGGCGGTGTTGTTGGCGTTTCTGGTCATGGTTGTCCTTGGTTGTCCTTGGTTCGGTCTCTTGGTGAAGGCTTGCTCCAGTCCACCGTCAGCAACCTGCACACGCCAGATGCCACACAGCTCGGCCGCTCACCAGGCGTTTGGTTGTTGTCTTCAAAGGCAACTCAGTCCGCCGTGTCCAAGCCAGTGGTCATCGGCAACACATGCCGCATCACAAGTCGGATGGTCCCGTGTTGCTGATGGGGCGTGTGGCTGTCTGCCGCGAGCACTGGTGGACAGCCACTGCCAGATGCCCTTCTGGCTGGCAAGTGGGCAGGCAGATCGGCATTGCAGTGTATTGTCAGCCGCCTGCGTCAGATCTGCTCATGGCGAGGATGCTCATGCAGCCAGCCGGCAATGTGGCCGTGGCCCTTCTTCCTCGCCCACGAAGCCGCTCTGTCAGCATCGCCTTCACGAGAGTTGAGATGCAGGAACTAACGGACCGCGAGATGGCCATGCTTGGCAGCATTCGCCATCGCCTGCCAAGTGCAGCCTTCCGTCCTGTGCCTATGCAGCCACACGATCACATCCAGATGCCCACAGGCAGCAGCATGGTCCATGGCCGTGTGGTGCAGGCAGCGCTTCCTGCCTCGTGCAGCATCTGGCAATGGCAAGATGGCCGTTGCAAGCCGCCTTGTCCAATGCCGCATAGTCATCAACAGTGTCGTACTGCTCAAGGTCGACGCCGTGCTCCTTGACAAGGTGGCACAGCAGGCCGGTGTAGCCATGAGCAATAGCCATCCAGCCAAGAGCAATCGCATGCTGACAGTTGAGCAGATCCCACCAGCCGTTGCACATGGGCAGCATGGAGGAGGCAGCCGTCCATGGGCAGCGTGCTGAACTCGCTGGCCGAGTCGCAGTT
This sequence comes from Entophlyctis helioformis, assembly GCA_025526915.1. Lineage (NCBI taxonomy): Eukaryota > Fungi > Chytridiomycota > Chytridiomycetes > Chytridiales > Chytriomycetaceae > Entophlyctis > Entophlyctis helioformis. The sequence continues at coordinate 112,900 of JAHLKH010000068.1, read as the reverse complement.
GATGCTCTCAAGGAACTCGCGCTGGTCGCTGTCCTGCTCTGGCAACCGTGCTCGCAGACGGTTGTACATGGAGCGTGTCTTGACGAGCAGCAAGCCGCCGTGGCTGTCAGAACCAAGCCATGCGTCTGGCAGCAGTTGCAGGTCGCCCTGCCAGTCGAGTGTGATGGCGTCTCGCCACAGAACACGGACGACGTCGTCGAGCAGGAGGCTGTCGCTGTCGAGCATGCCATTTGCAAACAGAGCAAAGGAGGCTGACGCCGTGAGAGTCGCTGGCTGGACATCTGCAGGCACGCTGGTCCAGAGACTGCTGCCAGACAGATGCGGCTCGCTGTCCGTGCTGCCTGTGCTGCTGCTGGCAGACATTGCGGTTGTTGTGCTGTTGGGCAAGATGGACGCGGTGGCTGGAAAGCGACGTTGAGCCAGATCCAGGCGGTGGTGGTGCGGCTCGCCTCATGCCGGCCACCAGGGACAAGCCCGCACTGTTCGCCGTCTGCTGCGCACTACTACTGGCCGGACATGGCTGCGTCGGTCGGCCGCTTTGTGGCTCGTGCGACGCCTGCCAGCGGTTCAACTCGTCGACGCAGGCTCCTGCCTGTCTGCTGCACCCGCTTCCCATCCCTGCCGACCGCTTCCAGTCTGTGGCGTGCGACATTGCCTTCATGCCCATGTCGGACGAGGGCAACGACACTGCGTTTGTGATTGTGGATCGCCTGACAAAGCTTGTCAAGTGCGTGCCGACGCGACGCGACGCGACTGCAGAGGATCTTGCCGCGCTGTTCCTCAACCGATGCGTGCTCGCTGGCCACGGCCTGCCGTCGTCTATCGTGTCGGACCGCGACGCTCGCTTCCTGTCTGCCTTCTGGACGGCGCTCTGTGCGGCGCTGGACATTGAGCAAGTCATGGCAACGGCCCGCCACCAGGAGACCGACGGCCAGTCCGAACGCACCATCCGCACGTCAATGACCTGCTGTCCAAGTACGCCAACCACCGCGGCAGCAACTGGGAGCACATGCTTGATGCAGCTGTCCATGCCCTCAACTCTGCTCCAAGCGCATCGACCGGCTATGCTCCGTACTTCCTCGCCTTTGGCCTTGAGCCTCGCACGCTGCCACACGAGCCTGCAGCATCCTCGCCGCCTGCTGTCCGCGACCTGCTCGCTGCCATTGACAAGGCTCGCGTGATGCCACAGCCAACCTGACCAAGGCTCAAGAACGACAGAAGCGCAACGCCGATCGCCACCGCCGTGATGCTCCCGCCTACGCTGTCGGCGACATGGTCATGCTGCAAGCCGCTGGCATTGTGTGGCCCACCGACACGCATCGCCCCAATGCGTTCCTGCCCAACTGGCTGGGTCCATTCCCGATCACAGAGGTCAACGCCGCACTGGATGCTCTCAACTGCAAGCTGGCTCTGCACCCGACCATGCATCGTCTGCATCCATGGTTCCACGTCCGTCTGCTGAAGCCGTACCGCGATCCGGCCGCTGCTTTCCCAGGCCGGCCACTGCCTGCTCAGCCGCCTGCAGTCGCCTTTGCTGATGACCCTGCAGCAGCTGAATGGGAGATTGACGCAATTGTTGGACACAAGGTCGCTCGCAATGGCCGCCGCTCCTTTGTGGTCTCGTACCTTGGCTACGGCCCACAACACAACGAGTACCGCTCAGAGGCCGAGCTGCGCGAGACTGCACCTGATCTGCTGGATCAGTACCTCGCTGCCCTCCCAGCACAACCGCCGCTCCGTCGCAGTTGCCGCCATGCTGGGAATGCACTTGACGTGAACGTGACTTCCTTCTTTGTCTTTTCCTATTGTTCTCCAAAGGATCCCTCGTCAAGGGGGGCTGTAAAAGGCAGCCGCGATCGCATTCCACGCATGCACACCCTGACCGACCACAAGACGACTTGCCCCAATCGTCGCCTTGTCTACTAAGCACCGTCTGTCAGGTACTGCCCATCGTCCCGTTGCACACTGTCCTGTTGCAACAGGCATCACTTTCACAGATGAGAGATCTGCCAGACTGTGCATAAAATGTACGACACCCCATCCTCGCCATTGCACATCTACTTCCATGTCATTATCACTGACACGTCCTTGAAGCTTCAATGCCAGAGCCATCCAAGCCTTTGGCGACAGAGCACATCATCGCGATTGTGGTCGGCTGTGTGGTTGTCCTTGCAGTCGTTGCCATGATTGTCATCATCCGTCGCAACAAGGCCAAAAAGACTGGCACGGTGTAAGACGCGGCGCTTGTGGCATGGCATGCCATTACCATTTGCCGTCTATCCAATATGCGGCCTTGCCTCTGCTGCTTTCAAGCGCCTTTGCAGGCACACATCCCCCATCCATTACTGCGAGTCTCCAATAAACTCAAGTGTCTGTTCAGTACACTGTCAGAGTTGGCTGGCTGAACAAGCTCTTTGCGTCCCTGCAAGCATGCGAGCGGTTGTTGATGGCAGCCCACACTACCTGTACAGGACGGGCCGTGCGCCGCTGTGCGATCGGGCAGCTGTGCCCTTGTCGTGGTCCACGACACGCTCTTTCCTGACTCGTCGAATGCCGCCACGGAGATCGTCGACCAAGGACCTGAGCGAGTCCTCGCCACTTGCAGGAGCAAGCAGTGCGTATGCGTCAACACGGCCTGCTGGCTCCCGTCGTCCATGGCCACTGAATCTCACCCTCGTTCTCCCCTGTGCTCTGCCTGTCCAGGCCGCCCGGCAGCTCCCACCACAGCGGCCCCGTCAGTGCCGGCAGCGTTCCAGTATCTGCAAGCTGGTCAGTCGCAATCACAGTCGCAGGCTCAGTCGCAGTCGCAGGCACAGCTGGCAGCCGCAGCAACCGCCGCGCTGGCACAATACCAGGGCATCGTGCCGCAGCCTGGCCACCCTGCGTACGACACCTTCCTCGCCAACTTCCAGCAGCACTTTGTCCAGCTGACGATGGGTGCCAATGCTGCTGCTGCTGCCAACAGCAACGGCGTCTCTGGATCCAGCACGCCCATGAAGCCAACGATGCTGTCGATGCAGCAGCAGCAGCAGTTGGCCAAGTCGGCCAGTGCGGGCAAGGCATTGCTGGCTGAGCCGCCCATCATGACCAGAGCGCAGGCAGCAGCACAGCAGGCAGCAACCCTTGCAGCCGTTGCAGCATCCAAGGTCGCGTCCTCGTCGCTGGCATCCTCGTCTGCTTCTGCACCAGCTGGATCTGGTGTGTCGGCAGGCGAGTCGCCGGTCCCAGGACAGCTGCCATCGGGAGTGGCCATGGCCAAGACAGAGAGCTCTGGGGGGTCATCGAGTGCAGCAGCAGGCCAGCCAAGCAAGACCGACTCTGTAGCAGCAACATTGTTGTCCATGCCATGTAAGTCGTGATTTCCGTCATGCCAGAATGGCCACTGCCAGCGTCTCAACCTCGTTTATCTGCGATCTGCAGTCCGCGTGCCTGCTGCCCCGTACCGTCCATATGCGATGTTAGCAGCACAAGGTACGGGATGAACCGTTCAGCCATGCAATGGCATCCAACTCACTCACTCACTCACTCACTGCTGCATGCAGGAGCCGAGTTTGGCGATCAGCAGCCCATGATCACCAAGGACACGCTGCGTCTTCTCATGCGCCAAGTCGACAAGGAGCAGAAACTCGACATGGACGTTGAAGATGTACGCATCCCTTCGCTCCTCCACTGCTGCTCCTCTCACTCTCTCCATCTACTCACGCTCATGCCATGCGACAGCTTCTCTTGGACGTTGCCAACGAGTTTGTCCGGAGCGTGTCTGACTCGGCTGCCAAGCTGGCCAAGCACCGCGGCTCTTCCAGCCTGGATGTGCGCGACGTGCTGTTTGAGCTTGGTGAGTCCCTGTGCATCTCCCTTGCCGTCCACGGTCTGAAAGCACAGCAATGCTGACCTGATCACGACAGATCGGACACACGATATCCGTGTCCCTGGATATGGCGAAGACTTGTCGACGGAAGGTGTGCGCAAGGGCAAGAGCATGCTGCGTGCGCATGCATCACGGGTCCTGCATGTGCGCGACACGATGCGCAAGGAAGCCATTGCCAAGCGTTCCTCGACACGCACCAAGCGTCGCACATGAGCACAAACGAGCAGCACATCCAGCACGCATGGCGAATGAACATTGTGACTACAATCACACTGCATGGCTTTATGTACAGGGTATTGAGAGAGTCAGCGATCGATGGTGGACGAGGTCCGAGTCAGAGCAATGCTGCACACGTCCTCGGTGCTCATCTTGCCGTGGACTTGGTGCGACGAGCTTGCGAGCCACTCGAGCATCTGACGAAAGAGCAGCGACTCGGCCGCCAGATGAGCCGTGCCAGCCGCGTATGCCATCTGCTGCATGGCGTACCCGACTCTTGTCCTTCCCGTATCGGCTGACGAGATGCACATGAGGGAGATCAGAAACGTGGCAACGCATGCCACGTCCAGGACGAGCGTGAATGCGCAGATGGTCGTGATCACCTGGAAGCTCCTTGTCTTGGAAGCTCTCGCACTTGACGCTGTCGAGGGTCTTGCAGCGAGTGTCCGACGGTTGGCAGGTGGTGAGGATCGTGATTCGATGGACTCGGATATGTGGCGTTTGACGCGCAAGCAGATGAACATGGCCTGCACGATGCCCATGAGACCAGCGGCGATGCTGATGACGCCCATGCCGATGCTTGCCCATGAGCTGTAAAAGCTCTGTGTAATGTAGTAGTCGAATGCAATGTGTTCCAGCAGGATCGGACCTGCAATCGTCTGCAAGGAGTGAGACGCGGCTGCGGATTTGCAATGAGAGCCATGGATCGCAATGGCAAGAGTCGGCTTACAATGTGGAGCACAACGAACCCAACGCGGATCCAGATGATATGGCGACTGGTCACGCCGCGAGCGAACCCAAACATTGTGTTGAAGCAATCAAAGACGCTGACCTGCAGCTGGTTGAAGCAGTTGGCCACGATAAAGTGGATATAGTTGCGGACAATCGACGGCCGTCTGTCGGTAAAGTCCGTGTAGAGCGCAGTAGCCTCCGAGACTTGCAGAACAATGCCGGCAAAGTTGATGAATATCAGAGCGAGCATATTGATGCGGAAATCTAGACGGACGAGGCGGGAGAACCAGGCGAGGCAGGCGAGACATGCGAGGCATGCGAGACATGCACTTGTGAAGCCGAGAATGCATGCTTGGCAGGTCGGCAGCTCGGCAAAGTCGATGCGTTTCATTTGCGGTAGGTGATGTGAGGTGGAGCAGCGCCGGTTCGAGTGATGGTGGCGAAGAGGTGGCGTCTGAGAAAGCAGATGTAGACGCTTGAGACGCGACAGAGTATATTTGATGGAAGACACAAACAGCAACGTTTGGGGAAACGTTTGGGTGAAATTGCGATCAAGTGCGGCTAACGGGAATTCAGCGTTGCATCCTGCGCCAATGTATCCGCGCCGCTGCCGTCGCCGACAGACGGTGTTTGCATCATGGCTTTGGAAAAGGTCCGCGCAATGGTATCAAACACAATCGTCTCGGCAGCCACATGAACGCCGATGATGCCAAACGACAGCTGCTGCAGCACGTAGGACACCTTGAAGATGAACGACCCCTGTACCGCGCGGTGGTGATGGTCAAATTCGGTTAAGCAACGGCAATGGTGATGTCAAGACATGGAGACTGCATGCAACGGTATGCTCGACGTACTTTTGGTCCTGTTACGGCATACCCAAGAACAAAAATGACGATTGCAAAAAAGTCAAGGACCAAGAGTATATATATCCATAGCTTGAGGTCGATCTGGAACGACAGTAGCGGTGCAGCACGGCGGTGGAGCTGGGTTCTTTCTGATGTGTGGGCTGTCACGGTCGCGTCTTGCTGATCCTCAGGCTGCTTCAGCTGCTGGATCCCGTCAGGCTCGTCAAGCTGGCTCTGTTTGCTGCGATTCTGGACTTGCTGCTCAAACAACTCTTGTGCAACCTCATCCGCCCAGTCGTCCGAGGATGGCTGATGTATGGTGGTTGGCGATGATACTTGGGGCGGTGGCTGTGTTGGCTCAGGAAGAGACGGCGAGTCTGCAGGCAGTGTGCCTGACATGGTGATTTTGTGATTGCTCCGTCCTTCTGTGCCGCCTCGGCTGGCAATGCTCTTGCTCGACTTTTGGGCCGAAGAGCTGTTGCTGCTGCCGCCCGTTATTCTTGGCAAGTGCATGCTGCTCTTGACTCCAACACGGATAGTCGTCTTGAGTGCATGCTTCTTGTCGAGCGAGTTATTCTGAATGGAGCGGATGATGAGGACGTTCTGCGTGACGCCAAAGATGGCGACATAGAATGCAAACAATGCCGAGACAGATGTACCAATCTGTCTTGTGCGGATATCGAGGCATCAGTACATACATATCCCGGTGGTATCGTCTGGCGTGGCATTTGACGCGCACAATCTTCTTGGGGTAGTCGTAAGGCAGAACGGCGCCTTCCAAGTACGTTGTGCTCATCATGAGAAAGTGAAGGATGGTGGCCACAATGCGCATGCGGTCCAATCGGCGGCCCTGCAGAAACGATATCAAGCGCAACCCGCCATTGAATGCCCTGAGAATCTGTTTACTGGCGTCGTCAGTGTCCTGCATTGTGCATGAAAATGACCAAAATGACACACTGCACCTCCTGATGCCAACAATCCAGCATCGCGGATCGCACATATTGCCGTCAGTGCCATTCTGCAGCAGTGGGCTTTGAGATGCAAGGCGGAACCTACAATCTGCAGCATATGCAAACACAGGAACGACAAGGCGTACGACCAGTTGCGGGCGATCAGACTGGCGGGGTCGTTGGCCACGGAACATTTGTCAGTGAGTCGGCTCCAATGCGACTGAGCCACAATGCCTAGCTGCACACACAAAGCCACTCACGGGCCAGTAAGCCACCCGCTATGAATGTAAACAAACTCGGCACCCTGATTGAAGATGGCGATAAGGTTGATGCCCATGAGGGTGATCAACATGGGCCGGATCGGTTTGGAAGCCTTGTAGCGAGCAATGGCCCGCTTTGTGAAGATGGTGAACCCGTAGGCGCCGGCTGCAGCGCCGAGCAGGTTGCCGACTGGGCCGAAAACGAATGCGGCTGGATTTGCCACATAGTCCGCCCAGTCAATCTTGCTCATTGTGCTGGTTTTCGGCGTGGTCAAAGGAAAGTTTAGAGTGCCGCTTCGATCTGTAAGACGCCAAAACAATGGCGGCATGGTTTATTGGCGATGTGCGATAGGACTGCGTCCACCAAACTGGCTGCCAGATGTGCCAGATGTGCCAGATGTGCCAGATGTGCCAGATGTGCCAGCAGTGGCCATGATTGCAGAGTCCGCTCCTGTCCCAGTCCCTGTTTCTGTGCCTGTCATGCTGCTCGCCTGGCCGCCTGGACCGAGTTTGACAAGGCGAGTGCTGGAAATGGCATTTGAGAACATGCGCACAATGGCGTCAAACACGATCGTTTCAGCGGCCATGTGTATGCCAGCGATGCCGACTGCAATCTCCTGCATCAGGTAGTCGAGCTTGAACAACAGGGATCCCTATTGGCACGGCGATTGAGCGGTGTGGATCGAGAGACTTTAGATGCTGGAGCGGCGCGACTTACCGGTGGTCCTCTCAGCCATATGAACGACATGAAGGCAAGTCCAGCCGCCACGTCGAGACCCAGCAGAAAGAATATCCAGCTGCTGAGGTCGAGCGAGGATCCAGCCTTGGGACTATGCGATTGGACAGGTGCCCGCGATCTCATTGCGGCACTTGAGCGGCGTCCGCCAAACGGCAATGGAACCAAACTCGATCGAGACGATACTGGGCCGGAAGCCTTGGCATTGGATGCAGGCTCTGGCTCGTCAGACGACTGATCAAGCGGACTGACGGGCGACGAACTGAAAACCTTGAGGGTTGCCGGACGGCCGTTGCTGTCTCCGTTTCCCTTGGCTACCACAGACGGCCTGCCTTTGGAACGATTGGTTTGGCTGGCTCGGACCGGGTTCAGCTTGAGGTTGGCCTTGTACGATCGGAGGATGAAGATGTTGGTTGTGATGCCAAAGATGCCCGCGTAAAAGGAAAACAGGCCGGCGCTGAGCGTCCACAGCTGTCTCGCGGGGTTGGGTAAGTCGTCAATGAGGTTGGTGGACTCGGCATGCATGCACTGACCGGCTTGTATGGGTTGTAAAACGACAGAAAGATCTCTTCGAGGTAGATTGGCCACATGCACAGCACATGAAGTGCGACTGCGATGCAGCGAAGGGCCACAATGTGCTGTGGTTTGAGCCATTTGATGACACCCAGTGCGCCATTAAATGTCATCAAGATCTGTGGGTCGCATGGGTGATGATTAGCATGATGCCAAGAGTGTGTTTTCATGGGCTGCTATACCTCCTGTGAGACGACAACGTCAGCGACCGCAGAAGCTTGCGGATAGACAATGCGCGGCGAAGCCAAGCACTTACAATCTGCATGATATGGAGGCAGATGACGGACAGGTTAAACATCCAGTTGCGAAAGATGAGGCTACGGACGATCACAGCCGCAGTTAGCCGCCGCACTCGCATCCACAACCCACAGGGTAGCAAGAATGCTACTCACGGCCATGGAAAGTCATCGCTGTGAATGAAGATGACCTCTGAGATCTGAAAGGCAAACGCAAGCACGTTAAGGCCGATCAGCGCGAACCCCATTGGCTTGAGCGGCTGCGACTTGGCAATGCGGTCCAAGAGGCGGCGGACAAACACAATCGTGCCATAGAAGCTGCTGACTGCACCCATGAAACACGAGATCGGTCCCAGGGCAAAGTACGGCGACGGGCCATAGTCTGCAAAGGATATCTTTGAGGCCATTGCGGCAAGATACTGGGCAAGAATGCAGTCAGATAGTCGGGAAATGCACTGTAAAGGATATCGCGAGTTTGGAGATGACGTCACAGACTTTATGCATTGTGCAGAATCCGAGCAGCACGTAGAGTGACCAGTATCCAGCAATGCTGACAGGCCACAATGTACTGCGCGTGGCTCTTAGGCGCTGACGACTAGATGGCCGCAGACCCTATTGCACCCACGGCGGACCCTGTTGCTGATGTGCTACTTGTTCCGCCGATCTGATTGTTATCGAGGCCGCGAGGCTTGGAGATGGCATTGGAGAACATGCGTGCAATGGAATCAAAGACGATGGACTCGGCAACCATGTGCACGCCAACGGTGCCAATCAGGACCTGCTGCATCACGTAGATGAGCTTGTAGACAAGCGTGCCCTGGAACACAAACGAGTCAGTCGTGCCACGCAAGCCAGGACCGATGGCAACAAGACGTACTGGCGGCGCCTTTACGATAATGTATGGAACAAAGATGACAGCAGCCGTCGCGTCCAGTGCAAGCAGGATGCACATCCATGTCTTGAGATCAATCTGAACATAGAACGACGACTGCGTGCGGATCGAAGCAAGCGACCTGAAGGTGCTACCTTTTGATGGTCGACGCAGAGGGATATCCGTTCCAGGCGATGGCACCTTCTTGCTGAAGCCAGAATCGGCATCCTTGCCCATCTCGGCCATTCTTAGAGTCTTTGGCTTGTTGCCCGACTGATTTGACGATGAGCTGCGTTTGATGCGGTTGGGCGTGCCATTGCTTGTGATCTTCAGATTGTCCTTGAGGCTTCTGAGAATGAGGATGTTTGTTGTGACTCCAAACGCTCCCGCATAGATGGTGAACAGCCCCGAGCTGATCGTGCCCCACTGTCAAGGTGCGTCCCGGTTAGTGGCACGCATGGACGAGCGACGTGGGTCCAGACTCACGCCCTTTTGCGGGTTGTAGTACGAGATGGCAATCTCCTCGAGGTACAAGGGTCCGTTGCTGGTGAAATGAAAGAGCAGCGCAGCAAGACGCAATCGCCCAATGTTGTGGTCCTTGAGCCACTTGACGATATTCAACCCTCTATTGAATGTGACCAGGATCTGGCGCAGTGTGTGAGTGATTGGGCTGCGGAGATCGATTTACGCGTTGTGAGCCGAGCGCCGCATACCTCCTGCCAAAGCGAACGAAAACGTCAGTGCGCCGAGTCCGACAATTGGCCGGCGAGTCCGGCTCTTACAATCTGCATCATGTGAAGACACAAGTTGGAGAGGGCATACGTCCAGTTGCGGAAGATTAGGCTGAGGCAGACACGGTACATGCGGCCAGGCCAATGCGTCGCAGCAGTCAAGCAGCAGTCAGCCCACCTTTCACGCAACAGCCACACCATGGCAGATCGACCTACGGCCATTGGAACACGTCGCTGTGAACGTGAATACTCTCTGCGACCTGGAAAACAATTGCCAGCGCATTGAGACCGAGCAGCGCAAAGAGCATGGCCTTTAGCGGCTTCGAGGTCATGATGCGATCAAGGATGCGCCGCGAGAACACGAACATGCCGTAGATGCCGCCGAGCGATGCGACCGCACTGAAGAGCGGGCCAATGGCCAAGTATGGGAACTTGCGGTAGTCGTCAAGGAGCACTTTGGCAGCCATTGTGGTGGATGTGGTGAGAGGTTACTTTGGCGTCGAGAATGCTTTCGGCTCCTTGGCAGATGACGTGTGCGGTCCATGAGCGGCCTCGTCAATGAAGCGTCTGGAGTGGCGTGCGTGAGGTGTGCGTGAGGTGAGTGCCCGCGAGATCGTCATTGTGAGTCACACGTCAGTGATTCACAGCAGGAAAGGCAGCGAGAGTTGTGAGTGCAGAGGTGCGTTCATTGGGGGTGATCATGATGGACGGGTGGATGTAAATGGGGGCTACGAGGCCGGGTGGTAACAGGCGTACGAGGTGTTTGGCTTGGAGACAGAGCGAGCGCTTAGTTCTTGCCCTTCTTGGCGAGCTCCTCCTTGAGGTGAGCGATCTTCTCACGCTCGTGCTCGCGGACGTACTTGCCCTCCTCGGCAGCCTCTCTCTTGCTGTTGGAGCAGCAGCAGCAGCAGCAGCAGTAGAGCCGGCATCATACATCCACCCGTCCGCAGCGAGTCCAAGAGGCACAAGTGCGCATGCATGCACGAGAGGGATTGCACAGCAGCCAAGTCGGTCAGTCGCGCAGTCACACAGTCACAGTCACGCTGTCACGCTCAGCCAGGCAGAACGAACCCAAAGGAACCGCCGCCAGAGCGGACAGCGCCGCCGTACGACGAGTCGACGGTCGAAGCGCCAAGAGACTCGGGCCTGGTGTACGAGGCAGACGACGCCTCGGGCTCGGCAGCGGGAGGAGTGACGCCGGCGTCAACGAGCTTCTGCGCAACGGCGGCCTCGCGCTTCGAGAGCTCAGCCTTGAGCTTGCGGATGGCCGCGAGCTCGTGCTCGTGGGCGTAGCGGTCCTCCTCGGCAGACTCCTTGCGGGCGAACGAGCCGCCACCGCCGCGGATGGCACCGTCGGTGTACGAGGCAGCAGCCGCGACAGACTGGGCAGTGGCCGGCAGACGGACGGCAGAGGTCGAGACGGCGGCGGAGACGAGCGAGCGCAGCATGATCTTGAGGGGTTTTGAAAGCATGCCATGCCATGCCATGCCAATGCCAGCGAGCGTCAGCAGCCAGCATGGACGGCCAGTCGACGGCGCACATCTTGGAGCATGCCACCATGCCACCATGCCACCATGCCACCTACAAGGATGTGAGTTGTTGTGTTGATCGGGAGGCCGGATACGATTGTCGAAGTTGAGGGCAAGGCAGGTTGATCACGTGCTGTTCACGTGCTGTTCACGTGACAAGTGTTCCATCGTGCCATTCCGGCATCAATGTTCGTCGCCATCAACCCAACGGGCCACAGGGCAATCTCGGTTGGTGTCGCAGCGCACTTGTTGAGTTGTCCACTGGCCGCCCACTGGCCGCCCACTGGCCGCTCATGCATGCTGCTGACTCTCACCTCATGGTGTGATGCGCTGGCCAGGGCATGGCCGAAAGCAAAGACGTCGATGAGCTGCAGCAGCAGGCACAGCAGCTGCAACTGGGACAGCTGGCACAACAAGAGCAGCAGCAAGGACAGCAGCACCCGGCCGCAGGTGAGCTTGCAGTCTCTCTCTCTCTCTCTCTCTTGCCCCTCCAGCTACCATCAGCCCGACTGGCTCGCCATCCGAGCTCGAACCAGTAGGCGGGAGCCGCAAGTTGAAGCCACGCCGCTGTCGTGCTCTTGGTGCCCACCTCTGCTTCTGTGCGGTGCTGTGCTGTGCTGTGCTGCACTGTGCCGCCCTTTCAGACGGCCAGTCCGCCCACGACCGGCACTGACACTGACACTGCTGCTGTCCAGACAAGCTTGTCGCCGCCGATACGGATGCTGCCGATGCGGGCACTGATGCACCGCCGCCATTGAACGTCTCGGTCCATGCCGACGCCACATCATCGACTCTGTCCTCTCCATCGCCCAACGGCAACAACGGCAACGACAACGAAGAGCAGCAGCAGCAACATCTGCAGGCGCACGCACAGGAGGAAGAGCAGGTGCACGACGGAGCAAGCAGCCATGGCATAGACGATGCGCAACAGCGAACCTTGTCGCCGGAGCCGCCCGCCGTGCAGAACTCTGCGCGGATCCACGGGCCAAAGAAGGAGCCTGTTGACGGCGTTGCGGTGGAGGAAGAGCCCGAGCGGGATGTGGTGTACATGGCGTTTGGGCCGCGCGGCGCCTTTTACGTGCGCTGGTCAGACGGCTCGTCCGCGTGGGAGAACATCCCGCCCATGCTGCACACGAAGCTGTACGGCCGCATGAAGCATCTGCCGTCTGTGCAGAGCATGTCGATGCCCGAGATGAACCAGTGGATCACCGTGTTTTCTGACGGCAGCTTTGCCACGTCTGGGTTCCCGCTGTACGGCAAGCTCAAGGACGCGCTGCAGGATCCGCCCGTGGACTCTGAGCTGAAGTCGCTCGTGTTTGCGCCGGGCGGCGGATGGCTGCTGACGCGCGACGACGGCACGATGGCGTGGGAGCGGCTGCCGACTGGACTGGACGAGCTGCTGCGGAGGCGAACGAGGTCGGATGCGCCTCTCGACCGGGTCGCCATCTCCGGCTACGGTGGCTGGTTTGTGCGCTTTGCAGACGGGTGAGTGCTGTGATCGCGACATGCGCTTGGCCGATGCGCTTGCACCTGCATGCAGACCGAGTTGAGCCTGTGCTGGGACACATCTGACGCTATGCCCGTGGGACGCTGTGGCCGCGGGACGCCTTGACGGTCGGCAGCGAGTGCGAGTGGGAGGCGATCCCCAAGCCGCTCGAGAAGCTGCTGATCCAGCACATCCGACACGGCGATCCCAACATTGTGGTTGCGCTGTCGCCGACCGACGGCCACTCGTACTTTGTGGCCGTGGGCGACACGGCCGAGTGGGTGCACGACTCGGCGTCGCTGCGGCTCGTGCTCGAGTGGTCCAACGGCAACGAGTCCATCGCGCTGCCCGAATCCGTCGTGATCAACCCGCCCCTTGTGCCGCTCGCGTCGCCGTCGCCGTCGTCCACAAAGTAAAATTGTTTTTTTTTTCTTGGCCCACGACTCACGACTATTGACTCGACTCGACTCGACTCTTGGCTCGACCAGCACCACAACAGCAACCACCACCACACAACCAGCAACACACCGCAGCCATGGAGAACGCAGAGGCCGAGCAGAATGTCGAGATGTGGAAGATCAAGAAGCTCATCAAGTCGCTCGAGGCGGCACGGGGCAACGGCACGTCGATGATTTCCCTCATCATCCCTGTGAGTCTTGCGCCGCCGCCTGCTGGTGGTGTGGATGTGCGGTTGTGTGCGGTTGTGCTGTGTGGTTGCGCTGTGTGGTTGCGTTGTGGTCGCTGTGGTTGTGCAGTTGCTGCGCTGTTTACGTTGTGTGGTGTGCGGCTGCAGACCCGCACTGCCTGCCGTGCGCCCGCTGCTCGCTCTGACGGCTGCCGCCGCCGCTGCTTCTGAGCCTGGCTGGCCGTGCGGCCACCAGCCTGCCGTGATCACGCCAACGCCGCCTGCTTTGCACAAGCGCACATGGCGCTGCTTCACAGACTGCCGCTGCTTCACATGGCACTGCTGCACAGACTGCTGCCCATATACCACTGCTCCCCTCGATGGCAGTGACTGACTTGAACCAACGCAACCCACTGTTCTTCCGTTCCCTCTGCCCTCGTCCGGCCCTCCTTGTCCACGTCATCCAGCCCGGCGGCCAGATCTCGCTCACCACCAAGATGCTCGCCGACGAGTACGGCACGGCGTCCAACATCAAGTCCCGCGTCAACAGACTGTCCGTGCTGTCCGCCATCACGTCTACCCAGCAGCGCCTCAAGCTGTACAACAAGGTCCCGCCCAAGGGCCTCGTCATCTACTGTGGCACCATCCTCACCGACGAAGGCAAGGAGAAGCAGGTCACGATCGACTTTGAGCCCTTCAAGGCTATCAACACGTCGCTCTACCGCTGCGACAACAAGTTCCAGACCCAGGCCCTCTCCGAGCTGCTCGAGTCCGACGCCAAGTTTGGCTTCATTGTCATGGACGGTAACGGCTCGCTCTTTGGCACGCTCGCCGGCAACACCCGCGAGATCCTGCACACGGTCTCGGTCGATCTGCCCAAGAAGCACGGTCGTGGTGGTCAGTCCGCTCTGCGTTTTGCCCGTCTGCGCGAGGAGAAGCGCCACAACTACGTCCGCAAGGTCGCCGAGCTCGCCGTCCAGTTCTTCATCACGCAGGACAAGGTCAACGTCGCCGGTCTCGTCCTTGCCGGTTCAGCCGACTTCAAGACGGAGCTGTCCCAGTCCGACATGTTTGACCAGCGCCTGCAGGCCAAGGTCGTGCGCATCGTCGATGTGTCGTACGGTGGCGAGAACGGCTTCAACCAGGCCATTGAGCTCTCGGCCGAGTTCCTGTCGTCGGTCAAGTTCATCCAGGAGAAGAAGCTCATCCAGCAGTACTTTGACGAGATCTCCAAGGACTCGGGCAAGTACTGCTTTGGTGTCGAGGACACACTCAAGGGCCTCGACCAGGGCGCCGTCGAGACGCTCATTGTCTGGGACAACCTCGAGGTGTCGCGCGTGGTGCTCAAGAACCCGCAGACGGGCGAGGAGAAGGTGCTCTACC
This sequence comes from Entophlyctis helioformis, assembly GCA_025526915.1. NCBI lineage: Eukaryota > Fungi > Chytridiomycota > Chytridiomycetes > Chytridiales > Chytriomycetaceae > Entophlyctis > Entophlyctis helioformis. The sequence goes on along the minus strand of JAHLKH010000068.1, from coordinate 97,859 downwards.
TGACCAAGGAGCAGGAGAAGAAGACGAGCCTGTTCACGGACGAGGAGACGGGCGTCGACCTCGAAGTCGTGGACAAGCAGCTGCTTCTCGAGTGGTTTGCAGAGCACTACAAGGAGTTTGGCACGCAGCTCGAGTTTGTCACGAACAGATCACAAGAAGGCTCGCAGTTTGTCAAGGGCTTTGGTGGCATCGGCGGTCTGCTCCGCTACAAGGTCGACTTCCAGCAGCTCACGTACGACTCTGACGAGTACTTTAGCGACTAAATGCCGCGTCTCGCCGGGCTTCTCCCTTTCTCGACCCGCGCCTCTCCTGCTGCTGCGGCGCCTTTATTGTGTTCTTGTTTGTTTGTACATGCATGGTCCCCCTCCTTCCGCTTCTCTCTCTCTCTCTGTCTTCTTTCTCTCGCGCGCCATTTTACACCTACCTTGCATGCATCGCGTGCACACCACATCACACGGACCCATGCCATTCCCATCCTCCCGCCCTGTGCTTGTTTTGATTGTACTACCTGCATCTCTACAGCCACACCAGCACTCATTACTATCCCCACTTTGCGTCTCTAACCTATAAATGCAAACGCATTGTCTCTTTTGGTTGCTCCCGTTGCCATCCATGCATGCCACTGCCTCGCTTGTGTTTGCTTTTCATGCTTGCCTTGTCTGGTTGTACCACACGGAGCGTCTTTACATGGCATGTCTGCATCCCCTATTGCAGTCGTGTCAATGCTCAACTAAGCTGTGTGGAAGATCGAGTCGAAACCCGCCCTTGCTAGAGGACCCTGAGCACTACCACTTCATGGGCCTGTAAAAACTGTGGCGGATATTATCTCTCTTGATTCATGAAAGAATGAATGTTTGCAACTTGCATTGGCTTTTCGAGCGTGTCTGTATTCGCAGGGCTTTGGTGTGTGTGTGGTGTGGTGTGGTGGTGTGTGCGGTCCTCATGCACGACGGTGGTCAGCACCAACAACATCCGACCACGTGACGCCACGCTTGGACAGAATGTCCGTGACGCCAACCTTGATGTCGTGCACAAGGCCGGGCCTTCATAGCCGAGCGCCGTGTACACTTGCACGGCCGACGCGCCGGCAGCCGCAAACGCGAGGGCATCCTCGGCAGTGCGGATGCCGCCGCAGCCAATGATGGGCACAGAGCCGCCCGTGAGGGCATAGAAGCGCGAGACGACGCGGAGGGCGAGCGGCAGGACGGGCGGGCCAGACAGACCGCCAAACTCGCGCGAAAGTTTCGTGTCTGGCGATGCACAGTCGTCGCGGGGGAGTCAGTCAAAGGGAGTGGCACACAAGCGGACAAGTCAACACACGCAGACACACGCAGACACACGCAGACACACGCACCAGAAGCCAGAGTGTCGGGCCGCGAGATGGTCGTGTTGGAGATAATGACACCGTCCACACCGACGCTGGCGACCACGGCTGCAACGTCCTCGATCTCGCTGTCGCCGAGGTCCGGGGCGATCTTGACGAGCAGCGGGGGCCGGTGGCCGGCCGGCAGCAGGGTGTCGCGGGCGGTTTTCGCGTCGCGGAGCAGCCGCTCGATGGGCTCGCGGCGCTGCAGTGCACGCAGGCCGGGCGTGTTGGGGCTGGAGATGTTGATGACGAGGTAGTCGGCGTACGCGCCGAGGGCCGCGATGCCCGCCACGTAGTCGTCGTTGGAGTCGGCCGGTGATGTCTTGTTTTTGCCGAGGTTGACGCCGAGGAGCCGGTCGGGCTGGAGAGACCGGTTGCGCGGCGGCGTGGCCGTCTTGGTCACGGCCGTGGCGTCGACGCCCTGGAACCACGACTCGGGGTTGGCGACGAGTCGGCAGACGCGTTGCGGTACAGGAATCGGCGGATGCGGGCTTGCAGACGCTTGGCGACCTCGCCGTGGCCCTCCGAGTTGAAGCCGTAGCGGTTGATCACAGCCTTGTCCTGCGGCAGACGGAACATGCGCGGCTTGGGGTTGCCCGGCTGCATCGCACAAGCGTTAGCGCACGATCGGCACATGCCCCAAGCGCATGCACGGCGAGCGGCTGACCTGAGGCTTGGGAGTCACACTGCCAATCTCGACCAGGCCAAAACCAAAGCCAAAGAGCGAGTCGACGGCCTCGGCATGCTTGTCGTATCCAGCAGCCAGACCAAGCGGATTGGTCACGGTCTTGCCCCACAGCTGCCACGTCAGCGCATGTCAGTCGGTCGATCCGTCAGTCGATCCGTCGTCAGCCATCACCGTCGTCTGTCCGCCCAACCAACGCACCTGGATCTTGAGCAGCTCGTCGTCCGTGGTGCGTTCGCGAGGCACAAGCCCGTGCTTGGCCAGCCAGATGGACAGCTTGTGGCCCTCCTCGGGATCGTAGAGGGCATGCATCAGCGGCATGCCGAGCCACTTGTACACGGATGCGCGGGTGTCGGTGAGGTACACGTAGGCGAGCACCGACCCGGCGATGCCGGCCACCGCCGCCACGCCCGTGAGCAGGTACGGAATCGGGTCGATGGGCTCGAGGTGAGGTGCAGACGAGGAAGCGCTGCCGCTGCTGCCGCTGCTGCCAGTGCTGTTGAAGCGGACAGACGGCCGCTGTTGTGCTGGCGCTGCATGTGCGAAGCGGGCAGGCTGCATGACGGGCAGTCTGGCCGGTGCCGCTGCGGCGCCTGTCGGTGCGGCGCCAGTCCCTCGGTCAGTGTCGGCATGCCCGGACACAGGCACACACGCACGCACGCACGCACGCACGCATGCAACCCACCACGGCGCACAGCGGTGCCAGCCACGAGCAGCGGTCGGTGCTGCAGCACGTTGAACATAGAGATTGCTGAAGAATCGGCAACGTCAACTGCTATAAAACGAGGACTGCATGTATTGCCACGATAAACTAGAAAAGAAACGACGAAGGACTGGCGCCACACCCCAACCACAGGACCCTCACGACAGATGGAAGGCGCCCTGGCCCTCGTGCATCGCCATCTCGAACCGCTCGGCCATGATGGCCGCGTCAGAGTACTCGGGCACCTTGAGGTAGTTGACACACGTCATCACGCTCGGCAGGTACTCGTCGTCCGGCCGGCGGCGTCCGGCTGTACTGGGCCGGCTGCTGCCACCGCCTCCGCCGTCGGCCGTCTTGCGCACGACCGTGAGCGCGGGCGTCAGCGCCTTGAAGCCGCCCATGGGCAGCCGCGGCGAGCCCGTCACAAACCGCAAGAACCGCTGGCGCTGCTCGCCTGTAAACTGTGACAGCATCAGCGTGAACTCGAGAATGATGCGCGAGTTGGCGTGGTAGCCATGGTCGGCCTTGATGCACTCGCGGATCACTGCGCCAGCCACGCACGCCGTTCATGTCAGCCAGTCCATCCTTTCCCTCTCTCTCACACACAGCAAACACACCTTGCAGACTCCAGTCTTCTTCGCGCGCACCGCCAATGAGCAGCGACAGCTCCTCGCCAGACAGGCACTTGAACTTGGACACACCCAGCACACTCTCAAAGCCGCGGCGGAACTGCTGGATCTGCATCCGGACACCCGCGCCGACCGTGCAGTCAATGACATGGCCGAGGTACTTGTCCAGGTTCGACATGGTCACTGGGATGTCGCGGCCGCCCGGCACGAGCTCGATGTCTGGACGGCCAGGCAGCGTCATGTCGAGACACAGTCCTGGAGGGTCGCGTCATTGACGCGGATCGCCTCAATGTCTCGGGCGAGGCGCGAGTTCTTGCTCTTGCCTGTGTGGCGGAGACTCTCGGCCTCGATGCGTCGTTTGGCATCCAGATACCGTGCAAGGGTTGCCAGCGACTGCGCAAGGGGTGGATCAAGCACCTGGTTCGTGTTCAAGACAGGATGGCAGGTCAGCTTATCGTATCCGAATCGCGTGGGCCACACAATCCACGGCCTACTCACCCGCACAAGCGCCAGGCCAGCCATGCCATCGCCGCTGTGCTTGCCAATGTTTGCATGGTCAGGGCTGCGACCGCAGAAGACTGCATCCATCGCTTGCTCGAGGAACAGCGGCGAAAAGTGCATGTCCAGGACGCGCGCGTCCATCAGTGCCCGCGCAGTGAGAAGGCCGATGCACCGGAACATGGCGCCAACCGCTTTGCCGTACGGCGTGTCCGCCTGGTCGCGTGCAAGCGGAGCCGGATACAGTCCATTGCGCGGCTCGAGGTACGGCATCGTGGCCGCAGTGGATGCATCATGGTCGTCGGTCGCCACAGCACCAGTTGGGTCGCGAGGAGGCAGGCGATGGACCCGCAGCAGGGACGGCAGCACTTGCTTGGGCACCAGACGCTTGCACGTGGTCGGTACCGAGACTCGCGGGCCATGCAACGCCGTGCCGCTGTCGCATCTCACGCGACACAAGGGCGTAAAACTCGAGCGTCGGTCCAAGCCAGAGCCGACCTCGCCGAAAAACTCCATCTCAAGCAGCGACACCGTCTGTCCGTACGACGCCATGATCTTGATCATGCTCTCGACAAGGTGCTCACGCGAGAGACGCACCTTTTGCCGCGAGATCCGCACGAGCGTCGGGTGGTCTTGGCTCAACGACAGGCCGCCCTGTCCACTGCTTGACAAGGAAGCGCCGATGCCAGACCTGCCGAGCATATTTCCCTGTCCCGCCATGCCGGAATTCTGCTGCCATCTCGCCAGGCTGCGCGAGTATCCAAAGGCAGTGTTTTGCAGGTAGAGGACGCGCAGGTCAAACGGCAGCAGAAAGCCAAAGTGCTCGACAATGGCGTCGCACCACGATGGCAAGACGCCAGACACAACAAGGAGCGGCTCGTCGAGCTGTCGAGAGAGCTTGGCCGAGAGCTTGTTGTTGTAGAACGCGGCGGCAGACAGCGTGCCGAGCAGAGGGACAGTGGATTGGCGTCTGGCGTCAACGACACGTGCGCCAGATGCAGCCGTCGTCGTGCCGCTGTTGGACGCCAGCAGCTTGGGCATGCTCTTGCGGCTTGCACCAGCCGTCTGATCAGGATCGCCATTGGCCCCGTCCATGTACAGCATCCGCGCGTTCTTGTTGAGGCCGTGCAGGATGCGCAGCAGGTGCAGGGCGTGCAGCGCAACATCGTTGACAGCCTCCATCTTGGGAAACGACATGGCCACCACCAGCGTGCACACCGAGCACGTGCACGCGGCGACTGGTGACTCGTTTGTCGTGTCCAGAGGCTGGTCGCGCGACTTGGCGTGCTCAACCATCTTGTATGTGATCGTGTGCGTGCGGTTCCACAGATCAGTGTGCTGGTGCTGCGGGTCTCGGCCGTCGTGCGCGTAGATGCAGCCAAAGATGGTCTTGTCTCGAGACAACACCTGCCCATGGATGGTAAACTCGACATCAAACGCGGGCGGCTTGGTCGCAGCCGACGCCGCAGCCGATGCATAGCTCCCTGCTCCCTGTTTTCCAGCTGCCGATACCGGCGTGGACGAGCCTGCGCTTGCAACTCCAATGTCGTCTGTCTCTGTCGCCGTTGGCGTTGAAGCTGCACCTGCACCTGCACCAGCACTGGCAGATTTCTTGAATTCTGGCACAACAACATCCTCGGCCTCGAGACGCGTGCGCACAAAGCTCTCAAGCGAGCTGATGTTTGCCACGGCCTGCATGCTCACAGTCAGACTCTTGAGCGACTCGGGCACCGACTCGGCGTCGGCTGCAACGAGCTTGAGTCGGATCTGGCGCAGCAGCTGGTTTGCTGGACTAGTCTGGCTGCCGCCTACGCCACTGCTGCTGGCGGCGAGCCCGAGCTGGCCAAGAAGAGCATGGGCAGATGTCGCCGACGTCGGCTGAGAGTGTCCCGCCGGTGACAGTGGCGAAAGTCCGCCGCCAGGCAGCAGCATGTGCGAGTCGAGCGAGGCCAGTGTTGGGGCCATCGCGGTCGCCACTTTGGTTTGCTCGGCGCGAGAAACAAGCTCCTGTAGGCGGATGACGAGCCGGGCGTGTGCATTGGGCACAAACAAGGTCGCCTTGGATGCCAGGACCGACGGTCTGATGGGAGACTGCGCGATCGCAGTGCCAGAGTCCGCATCCGCAGCGTAGAGATACGGAGGCGGTGCACCGAGGAACACGTGTGCGAAGCAGCGCAGACGCGCTGCCAGCGGGAGTGGCCATGTCGCGCTGGAGCAGCCGGCCGGCGAGTCGGCAGACACGGCGCGGTGGGTGTCTGGCATGCCTGGCGACGAGACAAGGGCAACCAGAGCGTCAATGACACCGCTCTTGGCAATCTCAAAGCCGGTCAGTCCATAGTGATCGTCGGCAGCCTGCGAGCCCACGAGGTGCTGTGCAAGCTCAGCAAGTGCCAGCAGCACATTGTCCATGTGGTCTTGCAATGGCTCGTCTGGATCGAGACAAGTGCCGCGCAGACGAGATACAAGAGCGTCCAGCCTGCCGAGCACGTCCGTCTCTGACGATTTGCTCACACTGGACGTCTGGCGCACGAGCTCGGCTGTCGTCGTCGAGAGCCACGACAGCGCGTCGGTGTCGCTGAATCGGTCGCCATTCAGGCCAAATAAGACGACCAGTCCCGACCCAAACGCGTGCAGCTGCTGGCGTCGGAGAAGCTGCTGTCTTGCCGCATTGATGTGGCCAAGACCCGCCGGCGAGAGCTGGCTCTGGAGGCGTTCCATCACAGCCCCGAGACTAGCGAGCTGCTCCAAGTGTCGCGGATGGCCGTCCAAGACCCTGATCAGACAGAGGCGACGTGTCTTGCGAGTCTTGAGGGGATGCCGCCAAAGCAGACGATGCGTCAGACCGCGTCGTTGCCCACGATGACGCGGACAGCGATAATGTGGGCGATTGAGCAGCAACGCCGAGTGCCGCGGCCTTGAGCAGCTTGCCAAACAGCTGGATGTGCGACTCGGCGTCGGTCTTTAACGTGTCCGCGTCCAGCTCACGCACTCTGGCAGCCAGTGCAGACAAGTCCGAGTCGTCATTGGAGGACGCAGCCTCTGTCCGCGAAGAAACAAGGCCGATGCTCTGCAGCAAGTCTGCCAACTCGACTGCAGTTGCATGCGCAGACGCGGCGTCTGTTTGCGCCAATGCAGGCACGCTCAAACTGCCTGCCTCTGCCGCGAGAGGAGACGCGCTTGTTGGTGCATCATCGCCATTCATCGTGGCGCGGACTGCGGCAACCTTGGCTTGCACCTTGCCGATTTCGTCCATGACGCCCTCGCGGACCAGCCATACCTTGAAGCGAGGACCGCCCTTGGCGACCGCGATTTGTGTAATCTGCACGCCAGCCAGCATCATCATGAAGGCGCTGCGAGACAGCTGCGCGTGCTGTGCCGCGGCTTGGGCAGACAAGGCCACGGGCGACTCAGCTGCAGTGCCTGGACTGGCCAGCGGTGTTGATGGTTCGACTTGCGATGAAGCAGCCACGGTGCTGCTCAATGGCGATTCGCCAGCCTCGTGGCGCGTGTTGGAAGTCAAGGCGACGTCGTGCAGGTGGATGAGCTCAAAGAGAAACTTGCCAAAGCCGCGGCAGCCGTAGAGTGTAGCCTCGAGGAGCGCAGCATCTTTGACGAACCAGATGCCCTTGGCCACACACTCGATGACCTTGCGACGGACAGCCACGTTGACCGTGGCGCCAAAGACGTCAAACAAGAGCGGGACGAGCGTGCGCACATACAAGTTGACCGACGCTTGGTCCAGCCCAGCCGCACTCGAACTTTTTGCCGCCGCAGACGCAGCCGGTGTACCAGCTGCACTTGCTGTCGTTGGAGACGACGACACCTTCCAGGGATGCTCCTGAGGGAGCTGAGGCAGCAGGCTCGCGGGAACATTGAGAATGTCGAGGATCTGCTCCGTCGGCCGGTTCACAATCGAGCCCATGAGTGCAGCACTGAGACGCTCGGCGTGAACGTCGTGCTCACCCATGTCCGCGGATGCCTGGTCGTGTGATATCTCGGCGGCTGGGGCAACACCGTCCGCCGAAGCATGAGCCGCATTTGGCACGGGAATGAGCGATGCGGCATTGTCTGTGAGAATGTTGCGGACGACAGTCAAGATGCCGTTGCGTGTTGTCAGGTCGCGAGCGCACTGGGGCGAGGCACGCGCAATGCTAGCGATGATGCGCAACAGAGCCACAAACACGACTGGATTTGCCTGGCTGCTGCGGTGGTCGGCCATGGTCGACAGTGTGCTGACAAGCGTCTCGAGCAGCGCGGGCGTGGCGATGGGCTGCAGCTTCTTGGGATCACGCACAGCCCAGTCAATGATACGGCTCAGACAGCGCACCGTCTGGTCGACGAGTTTCTTGTCCGTCGCCTGCATCAGACGCGTCACCGTGTCCATCACCGACAAGACCATTGGCAGCGAGTCGGCCTGTCCCCCGTTAGTCGCAGCCTGCGAGGCAGCCGAGCCTGATGGCGGCATCGAGAGCGGGGCAGCGCGAAGCGACGGGATGGACGTAAGGCCGCGACAGGCGTTGGCGGCAATCGTCATGGCAGACCGCTGAACATGGGTGCCGAAAAAGTCAATGTACTGCAGAGACGCAGTCAGGCCGTTTGCCTTGAGGATCTCTGACGGGTATTCGGCCGAGATCTTTTCGAGAACCGTCAGAATCTGCTCGGCCAGGTCAATGTACTCGATCTCCATGAGTTTGGCCACGAGCGCCTGGACACCTCGCTGCTGCACAATCACGCCCGGTGCGGCGGGATTGGCCTCTATCAGGTTGGTCATGCATCGGCAGCTCAGCAGCATGAGCTCGGGAAGAATGCCGCCGCCGCTGCCGCCGCCGCCGACGCCAAATGCATCGTCGTCGTCCATGGCAAACGCAGCCGCCATGGCTGCATCACTGCAGTCAATGACCCCAACCAGGGCATTGACCAAGTCTGGCGTGCTCAGCAACGAGGAGCGAGCGTCGCTGCCGCTGCTGGTGCTGAACATGTCCTCCGAAGCAACGCTCAGGATCTCCGAGAGCTCTTGGAGCGCGACCATCTGGGACGAGGGATCGCCAATCTGCTTGATCGTGGCGAGCAGTGCGCGTGCCTGTGCCGCCTTGGACGTCAACGAGCGAGAAGACGGCGCGCTTCCTGCACCGCTGCCTGAAAAGAGGCTGGCTCGGAGCGCCTCGGCATCCACGCCTGCTGCTGCCGCCATGGCAAGAAAGGCTCGCTCTGCATCAGACGAAAGGTCGTCCGAGGACTCGCGATCGTCCTCCTCTTCGTCCTCCTCTTCCTCTTCGTCCTCTTCTCCGTCGTCTTGTTCCTGTTCCGCGTCCTCTTCTTCCACTTCTTCCTCCATTCCCACTTCCTCTTCTTCCACGTCATCGTGATCAGCGGCATCGTCTGGATCGGCATGCTTGTCCTTGATAGGACCGCCGAGCACGGCATTTGGAGCGATGATGTCATCCACGTCCAGGTCGGCAGTAGTGGGTGGCTTTGCAGCAGACATGGGCAGCGGATTGCGGGCAGGCGATCGTGGGGTTGGCGCGGTGGCTTGGGCAGCCGCGACAATGGCAGCTGCCTGCTGCGACACGCGTTGGCGACGCGACGTGCGCGTGACCATGCCGACCGCCTTGGCCTCGTCCAGGTCTAGATCGAGGTGATCGTGGCTGTCATTGTCGCTGCCCAGCTGGTTGCGGCTCTGCCGTTGCGAGCGGCGGGATCGTCCCATGGACAGGGTCTCTGCCGGTTTAGCTGCAGGAAACGCCGCAGGGATTTGCTGTCGCTGTTGTTGCTTGTTTGGTTTGTTGGCGGCTGCGACGGGAGAGAGAAAGGTGGACTTGCGCCTCTTGAAGGACCGGTCTCCGGACGCGACGGAGGGGAGGACGGGGGGCTGAGACTGAGACTGAGACTGTGGCTGAGAGAGGCTTGAGCGGGAGCGCTTTGGTCTGTCGGGCAGATCGCGTCAGCGGAAGGCAGCTTATTGCAGCAAGGCGAGACTGAAATGGCCGACCTTGTTGTCAGGCTCGCGGCGGTGGCGGCAGGGGCAGCAGGGGCAGCAGAGGCAGCAGAGGCAGCGGTTGGAGGAGCGGCGGTCTGTGCGGGTGCGGGCTGCGAAAGGGCGGCCGAGAGCGGGTGGGGCCGTTTGCGAGATGAGCGGCGAGGCTGGACGGCGGGCGGGCCTGCCAGGGGGCCAAGGCGGCGGCGTCGGTTGGTTGGCCGGTCGGTCGGTCCGTGTGGGAATGGGGCGGGTGCGGGCACGCAGCGTGAGTGGCAGGCAGTCGTAGGCAGGCAGCAGCAGTCAAAGGCAGCAGCAGTCAAAGGACGCAGCACTTACTGCCAAGAGCGTCGGTGGCTTGAGTGTGCGGCGAGTGCGAGTGCGAGTGCGAGTGCTGCGAGCGCTGTCGTGGCGACATGAACGGCCCGCCTGGCTGGCGGTCGTGGTGGGGCGGGGGCGAGGGCGGGTGCGGGTGCGGGTGCTCGACGTAGAAGCGCTGCAAGGACAAGCGAAGCAAGTAGAAGCGCTGCGACCAACACAGAGACGAGCGCAGATGAGCACTGGAACTGCAAGGCGAGCCGAACGACCAGACGAGATGAAGGAGAAGCGCGAGTCAGCCGCGTCAGACGCGCTTCGGGGAAGCGGCCGGCGTCTGCTGCTGCTGCTGCTGCTGCTCGCTTGGCTGCATCGGATCTCGTCGCCTTGCTGGATGGCCTTGCTGGATGGCCTTGCTGGATGGCCTTGCTGGATCTGCCGTGTGCTGCCCAGTGCTGGCTTGGCTGTACGTGGCTTGGCTGCATGGACGCAACAACCAACCGACGCCCGAGCCGCGTCCATGAATGGCAGCAACACCAATAACACACACTGTTCGGACAAGCCATGCACCATACACCACGACGTGACACTGGTTTAATTAGACAAAAAAGAAGCGGAAACACAGCCGGACAAAGAGGAGACACACGAGGCCGAAAATGCCGTACATGAGCACGACATTGAACGCGTTCTCGGCCATGCCGCCGCGGATGATGGCTGGGCGACCGCTGTACACGAAATCGTCAGACGCCGAGGCAGACGAGCCGGCCTTGGGCACAACGACACCATCCGCATCCACCGTATACAACACAGAGTTGCTGGAATCCGTCTCAGATGCAGCCGTGGTGGTGGTGGCACGGTTGGCCGCCGCCCGCGATCGCAGCGTCGTGGAGCCGGACGCGCCACGCGACATGGCTGCTGCCGGGCCTGTCTTGTTCGGCCGGGCACCAGCACCCATCAAGTCCTCAACGTCAGCAATCCCGGCGTCGCCCGAGCCGCACGCCGCCGCCGCCGCCGAAGAAGAAGAAGAAGCATCGCCCGCCTTGGCAGTCTTTGCATTCGAGCGGCCAAGACCTGCGCTCTCAATAACAAGCTGGCCACACGCGCTCGAAATGTCTTGTCCGAGCTCCTGGCGCAGGAGGGTGCGGACGGCATACGTGTTGCGAACAATGTCGACAAACTCGCGTGTGGTGGCCTGCGACGGTGGTTGGTAGTCGTGCGGCACGGCCGTCGGGTTGTACGGAATGACGTTCAGGAGCACGTCGCGGCCGTGGAGGAGCTTGCCGAGCTGGTGGGCGACCTCGGGCGTCGAGTTGACCTGGTCAATGAGGACATACTCGACGAGCACGTGCCGCCGGCGGTTGGATGACTTGGTCTTTGCGTTTTGCTGCGCAATGAACACGTCCGTGGCTTCGAGGATGCGGTCAATGTGCCAGCCCTTGGCGGTGGGCACGATCTCGCAGCGGAGCTCCTGCGTCGGAGCGTGCAGAGAGAGGGCGAGGCCAATGTCTGGGAGGTCGCGTGTGAGCGCATGGATGCGCGGCACGACGCCGACGGTCGAGATGGAGATCTGTTTGGGCGAGAGGCCGAACCGCGATGTGTCGATCATGGCGCGCACGGCTGTAAGGACGGCCTGGTAGTTGTCGAGCGGCTCGCCCATTCCCATGAACACCACGTTGCGAATATGCTCGACCGTGTTGGCATGGACTATAAGAGGAGTTGATGGTGTCAGCGCAGGCATGGCATGGCATTGTATGCCAAGGCATTGCATGGCATGGCATTGCTTGGCGCGGCCGACTCACCAAGCTGCTCGATAATCTCTCCGGCGGTCAAGTTGGCAAGCAGGCCCATCGTGCCCGTAGCTGTGCACCACCGCAGCAAACAATGGCAATGCCAGGCAGAGTGAGTGAGTACAATGCCAACATCAAGAGCCAGAGCACGAGCACGAGCCGCACAGCGAGCGACGACACTCACCGCAAAAGGTGCAGCCCATCGCACAGCCGACCTGCGACGACACACACAGCGTCGCACGCTTATTGGAGCGGAACTTGAGGCGGCCCTCGTCGTCCGTGGGCAGCTTGGCCTTTTCGTCGTCGGGGAACGAGTCGAGGGCCACGTCGCCGTAGCGCATGATGACGCTCTCGATGCGCTGGCCGTCCTGCAGCTCGACGAGCAGCTTGGTCGTGGAGCCGTCGGCTGCGTCCGTGCGGGACACGACCCGCGAGGTCAGCGGCGTGAACTCGGCCTGCAGCACGGCGAGCGCCTGCTTGGGCAGGCCGGGAACGTCTGCGTAGGTCGAGGCGCCCTGCTGCACAAAGTAGCGCCAGAGCTTCTGCGCGTGCTTGGGGGCGATGTTGTGGGCATTGAATGCCTCGAGCAGCAGGCCATCGTCGTACATGGGCTTGGGGTTCAACTCTCGCTTGGCGGGCGCCATGGTCGTCTGTGGTTTGTGGTGCGGTGGGTTGTGTAGCGGAGCTGCCTGACGGTGCCGTGCGATGCCTGTCGATGCCTTGCAGTGGTCCAAGTGACGTAAAAAACGGCGCCTTGAAACGATCACTGGCGCTAGAGAGTCGCACGCTGATTGGCTGCACGCTGAACTTGAGAGTCGCTCGCTGATTGGCTGCACGCTGAACTTGAGAGTCGCACGCTGATTGGCCAGACCATCTAAAGCCATAATACACCAGGTTTCATTCAATGGCCGCCACCAGCACCACCAGCAGCGCCGCTGGCAAGGTTCCAGAATTGCGTGAGCAGGCTGGACACCATGACGACACCGCCAAAGCCCGCAAGGACAACGGCAACGCGTTCGAGGGGCTCGAGCGGCGCGCCAAGGGGCTGGGCATTGCGCCGCAGACGGTAGTAGAACAGGCCCGGCAGGATGTACGCGATCATGGTGGAGCCCGTCGCGCCGACGAGCGAGAGGATCGTGGACAGGTTTGAGACGCTCACGGCGACCAGGTAAGACGCGACGAGGAGGCCGACGGTGAGGGACACGAAGCGGCGTGTGGGGATATGGCCAGGTGCGGTGAAGGATGTCGAGACGGCAGCAGCGCTGGCCGTTGCGGTGGAGGCAGGGGTCGCTGCTGCCAGGTGCGTGCTGACGACCTTGTCGAGACACGCGCGGCCTGGGTGACATTGGAGCGGGTAGCTCAGCAGCACCAGCAGCACAATGGCAAACTGGCCGCATGTGACCAGGTTGCCGGCCGGATCTGCAGGTCACCGCATATGCAGGGTCAGCCAAAGTATGGATGCGCCATGGCATGTGTGTGTGGATGGCGGACACGGGCTGCTTACACATGGCAATGATGTTGGATGCAACGTGTCGGCCAAACGTGAGGTATCCAACCACCCCAATAAACTGGTACACGGCCACCGAGGTCAGGATCGATCCACGGATGACTTGCTCGATCTTGGGCGGGCGGTTATCGACGAGCTCGTTGTACACGGAAAAGATCTGTCCACGGACGCGCGTCAGCAACGAGTGGCCACACCATGAGACAGAACAAGACACGACAAGACAGAACAGGACAAGCGATCCCCACATTCTGATGGCACGTGAACGCAAACACAAAGATGGGCAGTGTGGTAAAAATGTCCGTCGACGGCTTGAACCACTCAATCTCGTCAAACGTGGGGGGCGGGAGCGGCATGCCGGTCGCAGGCGGCGACGCGTAAAAGACCAGCACGACATAGACAAGGTACACGACGGCCATGAGCGCAAAGGCAGACGTGTAGCGGAGCGAGTCGAGGCGTCTGAGGAACGTGACGGGCGCAATCGCAAGGATGGAGACGGTAATCCAAAACTTTTTCGACAGGAGCAGGTCGGTCGGCAGCAGCGTGCCGGCGTACAGTCCTTGCGACACTTGCGGCATCTGCGGGCGGCCCAGCCAGCCATCCAGCCAGCCAGCCAGCCACACGCGGGGAGAAGAGGACGTTAGGTCGACCACGCACACGGACACGCCTGCATTCACTCCCACAAGAGTCACACGCACCAGGTCGCCGCAGATGACCAGGTACGAGACCGACACGCCAAAGCACTTGATGGCAATGGCCAGATCGATCCAGAGAGCAGCGTGCGGGTAGGTGATCTTTGCGCAAGCAAAGAAGGACGACTTGCGACCGACCTGCGCCGCAACGCGGCTGAGGAGGAACAGTCCAAGGCCCGAGGCGGTGGCTGAGATGCAGACAAACAGGATGCCAAGACCCAGGCCGACGGTTGCCATTGCGAACGGCTGGGTTGGTGGTGTGCACGGTGGTGTGTGGAGTGGGGCGAGATGAGAGAAGGCGGGCGGACGGATGCAGGCGTCAGCGGGTGTGCACCACAGGACGGCGGGCGGGCGGGCAGACTCACCATGGCGAGCATGCCGGCACCCAGGATGGTGTTTGTGATGTTGATGGACGAGGACAGCACGGTGCCGGTCGGGGCCGACTCGCTCACACGATGCGCAACGTTGCGTGCCGCCGATGACCTGCGTCCGTCATCGTCCACGTCGACGTCGTCGTTGTCGTCGTTGCCGTTGCCGATGTGGCTGGCACCAACCGACACTGCTGCTGGTGCTGATGCTGCCGTTGAAGTCGACGCCGCCGTGGGCAGCGGTGCGTAGCCGCCACCAGCAGTGAGCCGACCGATAAACGAGCCAAAGGCTGCTTGGAGGGAGACGCCAGCAGAGGGCGACGATCCATGCGGTGCAGCGGGAGGTCCAGCAAAGGCGACCGAGTCGTCGGCGAGGAGCGGCGAGTGTTCGGCATCGGCCGCCGCCGCCTGTGCAGCAACCGCGCCGCCAGCCGAGCCCGCGGCTCTGCTCACCGGCGCCGTGCGATGAGATGACATTGATAAGCGATTCGACGCAAAGCGCGACCGTGGATATTGCGCTGGTTTCCGTCGCGGCCATCAGCATGGGCCAGCAGGCGACCCGGCAGCTGCAATCGGCATCGACGCCGCACCGTAAGCGCACCGGCTGGCAGCTGTCGGCTCCCGACTAACGCAGCCTCTTTTCCTCTCCTCTGCTCCAACCCACTCCCAGTCACCAGCGCACAAGTGCTCGAGTTCCGCGACATGTGCAACCGGTGCACACTGACGTCTCCAGCGCCGCCGTCCGCGTGCATGCCCGTGTCCATGTCCATGTCCATGTCCACACCAGCTGGACACCTGCCGTCCCGCTACGCTCTGCAGCGGCTGCAGTTTGAGACGCTTGTGCACGCACTGCGGCTGCCCGAGCCGCACACACGGTTCTTGCGCCACCTGTTTGCCAGTTTCGGCGAGACGACCAACGCGGCGTCGCTGGACGCCAACCAGGTGCTGGATTTCCGCGTGTACTGTGCCAGCCTGGCCGTCTTTGTCGACGGGCCGTTGAGCGAGCGGCTGCGTTGTACGTGGTGGGCATGGCTTTCATCGCGGTATGGCGTGCACTGACTTTGTTGTGCATGGCTTGGATGGTCGATAGTCGCGTTTGAGGTCTATGACGTGGACGATGAGATTGAATGGTGAGCCTGGCGTTGACACACACAAGATACTTTTCTCGCTAACCTACGTTTGCATTGGCTGATGGATGAACCAATCGACGGACCGACTGGCCAGCCGTATGCCGCAAGAAGCACTGCACCACATCATCAAGTCGGTCGTCAACACGCTGTCGGCAGCATGGGAGGAGGCCGTCGTGGGATCCAAGACAGCGACCGTCGGCGACCACCACCACCACGGCGCGGCCGGCACCGATGACGACAAGCAACGGCTGGACGCGTGGGTCGCAAGTCTCAGCGCAGCGTTTGACGCGACTGTGCCCATTGACGCCGTGTGACACACACATACATGAATGAATAGAGAGGACGAGGTTCATTGGGACCGGGCGGATCGCGACCGCTGGCCATGGATGACATCCAAAGACGCCATGACCGAGCTCACGCTGCGCGCCAGATGGTCGTTGCGGGTATTGGTGTCGGCCATGTTGCCTGGATCGAGCCGCAGCTGATAGACCGGCCCATACGCCGCGAGCAGCTCGTGGTCAGGCAGGTCGTTGGCGAGATCGACGCCAGCCGCCACGGCAGTGCACGCCGACCAGAGCCGCGCGGCGGTGGTGGACACGTACCCGCCGCCGCCGAGCAGCAGCGTGGGCCGCGCAGCGTCCAGGATATCGCCCACGACGCGCGTGTACGAATCCAGGTCGATGTTGCAGCCGCCGAGCGGGTCGCCCGTGATGCCGTCGGCGCCGCACTGGACAACGATGGTGAGCGGATCAAAGACGGCGATGGCGCGGCGGATGAGCGGGATGGCTGTGGCAGCAAAGAGGGGGCCAGCGAGGCCCTGCGTGAACGGCACATTCAGCGCGTAGTGGGTGCCTTTGCCTTGGCCGATATCCGACAGGCTGCCGGTGCCTGCATGTGGACACGCACGCGCGTGTCAGGGGCACGGACGCGGCAGCAGACAGGCGAGGGCGGGCTGAGACTGTACCTGGGAAGAAGCCAAGCTCGTGCCGGTGGAACGACAGTGTGAGCACGCTGGGCGATGCGGCAAATGCGCTCTCGACGCCTGTGTCGCGCAACAGACAGATCAGCCACGCTAATCCATTCCTCTATGCATCTATTCGTCTATGCATCCATGCATCGCTCCGACGATCCAGCCACCCACCATCGCCATGATGCACATCAAGGTCAATGTACAAGACGCGCGAGAAGCGGGTCCGCAGCACCAGCACCGCGAGAACGGCATCGTTGACGTGGCAGAATCCCTGGGCGGTGTCTTTGAGGGCGTGGTGGCGGCCGCCGTCCCAGTGCACAGCAACGTCCGCATCGCCGGCACACAGCGCGCGTGCGGCAGTCATGGATCCGCCGGCGACGGTGGTCACGTACTGAGCGAGTCCAGCAAACACATGGCAGTCGCTGGATGCGCGCGAGTGAGAACGAGTGAGAACGAGTGAGTGAGTGTAAGTGAGTGTGAGTGTGAGAGGTGGAGTCAAGCAGACGCGTACTCTTGCAGGCCGTAGTCGGCAATCTGTGAGTGGACGTCCGGGTCGCTCGCGTCCATGCCCTCGACGGCCAGCAGGAACTCTGGCCGTCGATCGGGTCAGTCCGGCGTCGGGCGGTGATGGATCTGCAGGCATCACTCACCGACATAGTCGGGCGAGTGGAAGGTCTCCAGATCATCGGCAGTCGCAGGCACAGGATCGAGAGCGCTGGCCAGGAGTGGACAGGACAGGGCAGGACGGAGAGAGGCACAAGGTCAGCAGCTGTGCACCGCCGTCGAGTGCACAGGGAGAGCGGCTGGCGTACCACACATGGTCGAGGTCCAGCAGACCGTAGGCCGCCACCAGCTGGTGGACGTGGGATGACTGGCGCGGCAGCCGCCTGGGTCAGTGTCTGCAGCTTTCGGACAAGCTGACATGGGCAAGCTGGGCAAGGCAGGCAGCTACAGTCACAGTGTGACTGTGAGCGAGGAGCAGCGAGCAGCAACACCCACACGGCCAGGGTTGCACGGCAGCCGGTCGCAGACAGCCGCGCTGTGCGGTGAGCCAACGACCGCCACACGACGCCGTCGCTGGCACGGCGCTTGTCCCTGCATGCGCGACGCCTTGTGGCTGGACAGGTTGAGTGCGCGTGCTGCGAGTCCGACACTATAAGAAAGGTAAGCAAGGTGCCAGTTTAATCAAGAGCAAATGATAGAGAGATACGAGAGCGTGTGGAGAGACAGAGAGATAGAGAGGGACAGAGAGATAGAGACAAGAGGGCCTGCAGCGCAAATCAGTTGACAAACGTCTCCGACGACGCCGACGGGTGCACCTTGACAAAGTTGGTCTGCGGCCGGATGACGCCGCGCTCGTTCAAAAAGTACGTGTACAGGAACGAGTAGTTGTCAATCGACCGCACCCACGCCTCAAACTCCATGTGGTCGCGCTCGTACGCGTAGATGACGTCGTGGATCGCCTTGTGCCGGAAGTTCTCGACCTCCTCCATCGCAGGGCCAAAGTTGACCGGCGGTGCGACATCGCCGCCGCTCTTGACTGCCTCCACGTTGTAGTTGTTGTAGTGTGGCTCGTCCAGAATGAGCGAAAAGGCCGGTGCTTCGGGGATCGAGATCTTGGCCAGGCCAAACGAGTTGCCGACCACGGACCGCGGCGTGTTGGTGCGGATCACCATCACCATCATCGACATCATGCGACGGATCTGGTAGCGCGCAAACGCGGGTGCCTGCACCTTGATGCGCAGCCACTCGACGCCCTCGTGCACCTCAAACGCCGACGTATCAATGTTGAGGATGCGGATGAAGCAGCGAGGGTCGTCGTTGGACGCGCCAGGGATGTAGTTGTGCCAGTTGTGCGTGCCGTTGAAGAGCGACAGGATGAGGCGGAGCGACTCCCGCTGCGACGACGACATGCGGAAGCCACGGAGCGACGAGCGCTGCTCCTGGTTGGGGGCAGGGATGGCGAGCGGCTCAAAGTACTGCGGCTCGGCCGTTTCGTTGTACTCGGCAGGGTCAAAGTTCTTGTGGCGCGACATGGAGCGCTTGAGCGTGGTGACAAAGTCGTCGCGGGCCAGGGTGGCGTTGTTGATGTTGGCGCTGGACTCATTCTTGTCGACGGTCGTGGGCTGGAAGCCGTTGGCCTTGCTGGGACGCTGGAGAGTTGCGTCGAGGTTGGCCTTGAGGTTGTCCGAGCCGCGGCGCGACTTGTTGCCGCCAAAGAGGTTGGCAAAGACGCGTGCAAAGATGTTGCGGCGCTCGGCGGCCACCTTCATCTCGTGGCGCTCCTCGGCCGTCAGCTTCTCGAGGTGCTTGGTCGGAATGGCAGGGACAGGGGGAGCCTCCTCCTCTGCGCCAAAGGGAGACGAAGGGCCGGCCGGGGAGACGGGCGACGTGGGGTTCGAGTCGCCGTTGACGCTCTTGACGGTCTGGCGGCGAGCCAGCGACTGGCCGCGCTTCATGGTCTTGAACATGCCGCCCTTGGGCAGGCTGGTGGCGGGCAGGGGGAGCATGTCGTCCTCCTCGGGCTCGGGGTACGCGTAGTGCGTGGCGGCGGGCGGGGGAGCAAAGGCATACGTCTGTTGGGATGGCGCGCGTGTGTCAGCCAGGGGGCACGCACGACGCCGGGCACGCCACACAGCCATAAACGCCACACTGGTTACGCAGGCCACGCAGATCACACAAGTCACACGTACAGGGATCAGGTACTCGTAGGTGCGGGCCTCGCAGGTGCGGCGGGCAGAAAAGTCCTTGGTCACCGGAACGATGCGGAACACGCGGATCGAGGCAGGCAGTCTGTCGTTGATGCTGTCGACCTTGGGCAGGACGGCGGGTGCGTTGACTGCAGATGGGACAAGGCGTGTCAGCAGGCGGGCAGGCAGACGGGCAGACGGGCAGACGGGCAGGCAGACATGCTTACCAATGTCAAACGAGATGACCTGGCGAGAGGCGTGCTCGCCAATCTCGGTGGTGGAGGCACGCGAGATGTTGTTGAGCTGGCAGTGCATGTCAGTCAGTCAGCATGGTGCACCACGAGAGCGAGAGAGGGAGGAGAGAGCGGTATCCGGCTCGTGCCGCATGCAGCATAGCATGGCCCACACAAGCTGAGCGGAGATGGGCATAGAGAAGCAGCCCCGCCCAGCCCGGCTCGGCCCAGCTCGGCCCAGCTCGGCGAGTCGCCAAGTTCAGCCCCGCCCCGCCAAGCAGCAATAATTAGCCCAGCCAAGGGCAGCCACCATCGCCAGCCTCCAGCGGCAGGCTCTTGCGTGATGGCAGACGGTCCGTGCACAGTCATGCAGCAGTTATGCAGCCAGTCACGCTAGCGATAAGGGCACTGCCCTGACGACATGAAACAGCACGCCTTGGCTTGTGGTCGTTGTGGTCGGCGGAGCGGCGAGCAAGCGAGCGGGCAAGCGAGCAAGCGAGGGCGGAAGAATGCCGCACCGCTTGATAGGCGGGCAGGCGGGGGGGATTGAAGGGGCAGGGGCAGGGGCAGGGGCATGGACAGGCGGAGGGAGGACTCACGGTGGTCTTGCCGTCGTGCGACAGCAGCGATGCCAGCGTGGCGAGCAGCGTGCCCTCGACGGTGCGGTCGCCCTTGGTGCTGCAGGTTGTTGTCGTTATTGGTGTTGCAGCAGCGGTGGTTGTCCAGCGAGCCAAGGAGCCAACGAGCCAAGGAGCGTGTATGGCGGGCAGGCGGCGGCGTTGGAGAGGCGGCGTTCAACGGGTGCAGGCGGCCGTGTCAGTGCGAGTTGGAGGTGGAAGGGGAGGGGGAGGGGGAGCAGGCGTGCGAGTGACAGAGAGTGGTGCACACACACACATGCACACATGCACACATGCACACATGCAGCCAGCCAGCCAGCCAGCCAGCCAGCCAGGCAGCCAGGTGCACAGCAACCAACTACTCCTTAAACGGCAGCCAGCCAGCGGCAAGACACTCACCGCTCGAGCGCATCAAAGCCCGCGGCGTTGTAGCCAAAGAGCACGGCAATGCGGGTGCTGCTGCTGGTGTCCTGGCCCGTCGTCATTGTCGCTGCGTTGCCGGTGGGTCGGTGGGTGGGTGTGGGTGGGTGCAGAGGTTGCCGCTCGTCTGGGCAACAACCTCGAGAAATCGCCTCAGGTTTAAATCATGCTGCAGGTGTGGCGCAATCCCGTTTCACGAGAGCCACTTGAAACGGCAGACGGTTTGGCTGTTTCACATCCTGTGCGAGCGAGTGAGTGAGTGTGCGTGCGTTCGTGCACACACGCAAACACGCACACGCGCACACACGCACACGCAAACACACGCTCGCTCAGCCTGCGCCGTGCGATCTGGTGCGGGCAGCCGTCTTGACTAATGTGCATCGTGGTGACTATTCGCGGCAGATGGATGGATCGAGCACGCCGAGATGCAGAGTGATGCAGGAGATGCAGAGGTCCGTGGCGGGGCATGGATGCAGCCTTGGCCGTGCCGTGCTGCGATGGCAAAGCCGTGTTGTTGGCCAGGTCGTGTTGGCCAGGTCGTGTGTCGGTCACGCAAACGCGTGGTTGCCTGTACCATCGGCGACGTTGCATCTGAACCATCGCTGCGACGGACCGACCAACAGGAGCACCAACTGGACCACCACCACCATCTGCTCTTGCTGGAGGACATGTCGCCTCGCAAACCCCGCCTTGGAAGGGCCGGCAGTGGGGACGCCTCTGCCGGCAGCAGCCACCCCAGCAGCAACCCCGACAGCCACCCCGACGGCGACACCGCTGCCAGCCCGCCCGAGAGCGAGTCTGTTGTCGTGCGCGGAGCCGTTGCTGCAGCCGCACACGGCACCGCAGACTCGGCTGGAGGCGCTGCAGACGATGCAGCGGGAGTCGACGCACGGTCTGCTGCCAGCACCGGCCTGCGCAGCCACCCGACCGAAGGTGCGGCTCAGTCTGCAGCCAGCAGGCCCACCACCACCACCACCACCACCACCAACGGCCACAGCAGCAGCAACAGCAGCAGCAACAGCAGCCGGCGTGTCCGTCGTAGGCTCGACACACACACAACAGCCGCCGAGGAACAGCCAGACGGACTGCCAGACGGACTGCCAGACGGACTGCCAGAGAGGCAGGCAGACGCAGCAGTGACACTGCCGACCACCTTGGCGGTTTCCGTGCCGGGCAGTGTTGTGTATCTGGAGAGCCTGCCGCCGCACAGCCCGTCGGCATGGCAGCAATCTGCAGTAGCATCTGCGGTGCCGTCGCTCTCGCCGTCGTCGCAGCCGTCATCGCTGTCGTCGTGGGTGGCATCATCGACGGGAACAGTGCATGCGAGTCTGGCAGCCGCCGCCGTGCCGCTGTCATCGCTGAGCGAGCGATCCAGCTGGACGCACCTGCTGGGAGCATTCAACGGCCCGCCGTCGCACTCGATCCGGCCGTCTGGGCAGGGGCAGACGCAAGAAGCCAGAGCCACAAGCGCACCGGAAGCAGGGACGGGAGCAGCAGGGACAGGAGCAGCAGGGACACGGACACGAAGGGCAGGCAGGCAGTGCTGTTTGTGGCAGATCCCGCGCATGTCTATTCGCACGGACAGCCGCACGGACAGCCGCACGGACAGCGACGGCAGTACCCGCTGTGGCAGAGCGAGACGCCGGCCGAGGCACGCGACTTTGTGGTGAATGTGGGCGGCATCCCAACACGCTTTGTTGCCGAGCACCACCAGGTGCGTCGCCATGCAATCTGCCTGCTGCTTGCCTGTCTGCGTGTCTGCTCGCCTTGCTTGTCTGTCTGTGGACGCGTGACGGCGTGCCGTGGGTGTGTCGTGGGCGTGTTGTAGTTGGGTGGCATGTGGCATGTGGCATGTGGCATGTGGCCATGGCCCCGCCCGTCCCTCCACGCAGACGCGGTCAGATGGACGGGATGGCCAGACGCGACCGCGTGTGGGGTGCCTAGAAGCAGCGCGTCGCGCGTGTCGTACGTGGCCGTGCCGTGTCGTGTCGTGCCTGGCCTGGGCTGCCTGGGCTGGCCACCTGGCACGACATGGACCACCACCACCACCACCACCACCCACGACGGCATGTGCCACCGCCGCCGGCCAGCCAGACCCAACTGACACGCTCAAAATTGCCGTGTGCGCTGCCTCGTGCGCTGCCTCTCAGCCGTGCTTGCCGGCGTCGTTGCCAACAACAACACCAGTAGCAGCAGCAACGTCTGCGTCTGCGTCTGCGTCTGCCCCGCTGCAGCCTCTGTCCACGCAGCCTGTATCGCAGCCTCTGTCTGCACCCACGGCACCCACGGCACCCACGGCACCCACGGCACCGTCCCGCCCGCCCCTCAAGCGACCGCGCGACCAGCTCGGCTCTTCCTCCTCCTCGTCCCCGTCCTCCGACAACACCGCCCGCCGCCTCCACGACTCCGACCACGGCGAGCGTGTCCCCGTCTTGCCCGTCTTGCCCGCCTTGCCCGTCTTGCCCGTCTTGCCCGCCATGCTCACGTCGTCGTCGTCGTCGTCGTCGCTGGCTCGGCAGCAAGCCGCTGTTGCCACTGCTACCACTGCGACTGCTGCCGCCTCTGCCTCTGGCGCTTCAACGGCCGGCGCACACACAGACGCCGCCATAGACGACCGCCCCGCAGACGACAGCCCCGCGGCTGCCTCGACGCCGACCCGCCGCCCGTCCAAGCGCTCGGCACTCGCACACCCCCTGGCCCACACGCCCACGCCCTCGCACGCCCCCTCGCACGCCCACTCGCACGCACAGGCACTGGCCCATGCCCAGGCGCTGTCCATCGCACCGCCGTCCGTGGCAAGTGCGTCGGCGGGCCTGGCTGCTCTGCCACCGCTGTCTGGCGGCCTGTCTGCCGCTGCCGCCCCGTCTGCGGCCGGCACAGACCCGCACCACCTGCTGCGCATGGCCATGCCGCCCCCGTCGTCGGTGTCGTCGTCGGTGTCGCTCGCTGCTGCTGCTGCTGCTTCGACGGCCGCATCCATCTCGGCCGATCCGGGCTCGGCGCAGGCGCTGCTTGCGATGCAGCAGCTGCACGACGCCGACGCCAGCCTGCTGCAGGCCCAGGCCCGGCTGGAGCAGGCGCAGCTGCACAAGCAGCAGGCGCTGGCCCGTCTGCACCAGCTGCAGCAGCTGCAACACCTGCAACACCAGCAGCAACCACACCAGGCACACCAGCAACCTCGCGGCCCGCTGCTGTCCATTCAGTCTTCGACTCCGCTCACGCCGTTCCCCGACGCCTCGCTGCTGTCCGATGCCGCCGGCGGAGCCTACGGCGACCCAAAGTCGCCAACCCTCCCGAGCCCCACCATGTCGCCTACCCTGCACGCTGCCCCTGTACCCGCAGACCTGCTCTCTCACGCCGCTGCCTCTCGCGCTGCTGCCACGGCCACGGACGCTGGCGCTGGCGCTGACGCCCGCCTGGCTGCCAACATGTCGCTGATGCACGGCTCCGGCCACTCGGCCATGCTCGCTGCTGCCTCGGACATGCTCGCACGCGGTGCTCTAGGTGCGTTGCCTCTGTCTGTCTGTCTGTCTGTCTGTCTGTCTGTCTGCGTGCATCATCATCATCATCATCAGATCTGCCCAAGTCGCCGCGCTGCCCTTGGCAATCCCGCGCTTCTCCAAAAGCTTATCTTGGCTGTGCGTGACGACGACGAGACCCCAACTGACACGGCTGACCCACCTTGCCACCTACAACCCAACCCAACCCAACACACACACATCCCTCTTGCAACCCTCCCACAGATCGCATGTCGTCGCTGGCCGATCTGCCCCTCATGATCTCGTCGTTCGACTCGTTGCCGCTGCAGCTCAAAAACTACCTGCTGGCCGAGCTGCTCAGGCGCTGCTCCATGCCCTCGCTGCAGTTTGTCTCGTCGCTCGTCCTGCCCTCGCTGCGTCGCGACTTTGTGGCCGAGCTCCCCGTCGAGCTGTCGTACCAGATCCTCGACTACTTGGACCTGCGCACCCTGGCTCGCTGCCAACGCGTCTCGCGCGACTGGCGTCACGTGCTCGATGGCGAAGGCGCCGAAGTCGCCATCTGGAAGCGTCGTCTGGTGAGCGAGGGCTTTGCCGACGAGGCCGAGATTGCAGAGGCAGTCGCCAAGCACAATGCCGCTCTGCCGCTGGCCCAGCAGCAGGAGCTCCAGCTCAAGATGCAGCAGCAGCAACTGCAGGCATCCTCGTTTTCCTTGTCGTCGTCGATGCTCGCCCAGACCCAGGCACAGGCCCAGGCCCAAACCTCAAAGTCGCTCACCACCCGACCGTCGTTTTCGTTTCAACGGCCGTCGGCCAACCGCGCCTTTTCGTACCGCCAGTCGTCGTCGTCGCTCAACAGCGGCGGCAGCGGCTTCTACGGCGTCGGCAACACACGCACCGTGTTCCGCGGGCTGTACAAGAACCTGTACCGACGGCACCACCTTATCCGGCGCAACTGGTTCCAGGGGCGGTACCGGCACATTTCGTTCCCGGGCCACGGCCCCAACGTCGTCACCTGCCTGCAGTTTGACACGGACAAGATTGTGTCGGGGTCGGACGACCAGACGATACGCATCTACAACCCGTCGACGGGGGCCCTGGTGCGGTCGCTAGAGGGCCACGAGGGCGGTGTGTGGGCACTGCAGTACTGGCAGAATGCGCTCGTGTCTGGATCGACGGACCGCACCGTGCGCGTCTGGGACATGGACACGGGCGAGTGTACGCAGATCTTTGACGGGCACACGTCGACGGTCCGCTGCCTGATTATCGTGGTGCCGGACAGCGCGAGTGGATCATCGAGCGGCTCGTCGAGTGGGCCGGCAGGAGGGTCGCGGTCGCGGTCGCGGACCTCGCCGGTCGACAAGGACGACCAGCTGGACTATCCGGTTATCATCACAGGCTCGCGGGATACGACGATACGCGTGTGGCGGCTGCCTGATCCGTCGGTGGATCCGCGGTGGTCGCCGGCGATTGCAGCACGGTATGCTGAACGCAAGGCGGCGCGGGCTCAGGCACGGCAACAGCAGATGGAGCAGTCTGCTGCACATGGCGCGGCTGCTGCCGAAGGTGCAAATGGGGCGACGCTTCCACCGTCAGAGCCTCATGCCACTCCGTCTGGCGCCTGGTCTGCTGCCGGATCTCTGTGGGAGCCGGGCCGGTCCCTACTGTCTAATGACTTGATTGGCGGCGACACGGGTGCAGGTGCGGATGCGGACGAGGACGACGAGCTGGACCTGTCGACCAATCCGTATTTTATGCACGTGCTCACGGGCCACTCCAACTCTGTCCGCGCTGTTGCTGGGCACGGCAATGTGCTCGTTTCCGGGTCGTATGACTGCACGGTGCGCGTGTGGAACATCATGTCGGGCGAGTGTATCCACGTGTTCCGTGGCCACCGGGAAAAGGTGTACACGGTCGGTTACTCGCACGAGCTGCGTCGGGCAGTCTCTGGGTCGATGGACGCGTCTGTCAAGGTGTGGTGCACCCGGACCGGCGTTGCGCTGTTTAATCTCGAAGGTGTGTCTTGTGATTGCCGTCATGCGCTGCGATGGTTTGATGCGGCGGCCGTGTGAGCTGACCTTGATGGCTGTGTATGCATGATCAGGACACACGTCGCTTGTCGGGCTCCTTGAGCTGTCGTCGCAGTACATTGTGTCTGCGGCTGCGGATGCCACACTGCGGATCTGGTCGCCCGTCACGGGAGCGTGTCTCTCGTCGCTCACGGGGCATGCGGCTGCGATCACGTGTCTGCACCACGATCCCAAGACCAACCGGATCGTGTCGGGGTCCGACGGTGGAATCAAGATCTGGGAGCTGTCATCGGCCGGGTACGGCACGCCAGGGTCGCTGGGCAACGCAAGCTCGGTGATCCCCAAGAGCTCGCCGCTGTCCAAGCAGCTCGCGTACACGCAGGGGCCGGACGGACCAATGCCAGTGCACGGGCGGTTTGTGTGCGATGTCGTGTCGCATGTGCAGGGTGTCTGGCGCGTGCGGATGGACGAGAAGCGGCTCGTGTGCGCAGTGCAGCGCGAAGAGGGCGGCACGTGGTTTGACGTGCTGGACTTTTCGGACATTGACGGCGAGGCCGGCACCGAGAGTGCGGGCAGCAGCTTGAGTGGCGGCGGCAGTGTGAGCGATCCCATGGCTGTTGATGACGCGGAAGGCGATGATGCGATGGCGGCTGGTGGCGCTGCGTCTGGTGGCGCTGCGTCTGGGGCTGCAGGCCTGCCGACGGCGCACTCGAACTCGGCCATGATGTTTGGGCCGATGGATCCGTGAGTCGTTGCGACGAGAGCTGTTGGCCAGTGTGAATACGCGGGAGTTTCCCAATGAACCTTTTTCTTTTCCCCCTTCGACTGACCGACTGCTCCTCCTCTTCCGCGGATCTGCATGCCTGGAACGTGACGCGACCGCGACGATGCACGGCACGGCTCGGCGGAGGTTGCGCATCGCAGGCTTTCCGACACTTTCACGAGCCGACGGCAACGGACAGACAGACGAACAGACAGACATGCGACCCACGGCCTCTGTATCAGCGTGCGTGGTGGCGGCCACGGGTCTGCTGGCTGCGCTGCAGTGCCAGGCTGCGGCCCCGCCGACCTCGAGCACAGCGGCTGCGGCTGCAACGAGCCGAGCGTCGCCGGCACCAGTCACACGAGCGCCAGTGGCAGCATCAGTGACGGCGATGTCACCTGCAACAACAACAACGGCCGTGCTGGCAGCCATCGCATCTGTTGCACCGCAACCACCGCACACGGTGCAGCTCCCACTGCCACTCCCGCAGCCACAGATACAGATACAGCCACAACCACAACCACAACCACGCCTGGTCATAGCGTCCAACGCGACCGACAGCCAGCCAGCCACGCCACCACCACACACGCACCTCGGCAAACTCCTCACACAGCAGCAGCAGCAACAACAAGCCGTCCAAGCGCCGTCGCCCAAACTGCTGCAGCTCGGATGGGCGCTGGCGTCGTCGCTCGCGCTCGCCGCGCTGCTGGCCGTGCTGTGTGTGGCAGCGAGCCAGGCCGCCGTGCCCACCGAGCTCGTCTACACGGCCGCCGCCGCCGTGTTTGGCCTGTACATTGCGGTGCTGAGCGCGCTGCCCAAGGTGGCCGTCGGCTCGCCGATCGTGTTTGACGATACCGTGCGTTCCTCATCCCGCTCTCCTGTGTTGTGTCTGCCGATGTGCTGCGTTCATGGACAGGCAACACACTGACATGCTGCTGTGTGTGTGTGGTGTGATAGGTCGACGGCAGCTTCTATCCGCGCATCGTGTTTGTGCTGTTCGTGTCGCTGTTTGCCGTCGTCGGCTGTGCGGGGATCCTCATCTTTTACGTCTTCTCGCCCGTCTATGCCATCAAGCCTTCCCTCGACTAAGCCACCTCCGCGTGTGCGTGTGCGTGTGCGTGTATGCCGCATCTTTCCAATACACACACTGCATCCTGTTGTACTGCGTTGTGCTGCGTCGTGTGCAGATCCTTTTATTGGCCGGCCCCACTGAGCAAGCCAAGCAAGCAGCGGGCAGACCAACACAAACAACCCCGTCACACACCATGATCATCATCAACAACAACAAGACGACATCATCACTGCGAGAGAGAGAGAGAGAGAGACCGAGACGGTTGCCAGGACAGCCCATCTCAGTCGACCCACTCCAGTCGCCCAGCCGTCTCCGTCGTATGCCTCTCAAGGACAGCCGCCACCTTTTCCCGCAGCCCAACCTTGCCGCGGCCGAACCCGCCGTCGAGCGTGTTCTTGGTCGGGATGTTGAGCTCGCCCATCACGCCCGTGTCGTAGCGGCCCCAGCTGCGCCAGATCCACTCGAGCACCTCGGCCCGGCTGGCCGGCCGCTTCGTCTGCACGCCGCGCCGCCCGTCGCCAAACACCACGCGCCGCACGTCGCGGTCCGTCGGCAGCCCAGAGAGCGTGCGGTGCGGGTAGTCGTAGTACGACAGCCGGTTGAGGAGCTGCAGCTCGCGTCCGTCCGCACCAAAGTACTCTTTTTCAATCTGCCCCGCGCTGATGTCCGTGATGTGCGTCATCGCCGGCGACCACACCGGGCTGCGCGCCGGCTTGTCAATGAGCTTGGCCGTCACGCCCTCGATAAAGTCGTGGCCAGACTGTCCACCCATCGCAATCATTCATGTGAGCAAGAGCTGTCCACATCAAACCAGCCAGCTAGCCAGCCAGCCAGCCAGCCAGCCAGCCAGCCAGCCAGCATAGCCCATCCAACCACGGCACACACGACTCACCAGGAACTGGCGGACCATGCGGTACTCCATCTTGAAGCAGTCGCTAATGTGCTTGGTGGCACCTTTGCGCAGCTGTGCAAGCGTGACCTTGAGCGCAGTCGGCGACGCCTTGCTGAGCACGTCAAGCTGCTTGCGTGCCCACGGCGTGCCCTCCTTCTCAAGCGCAGCAAAGATCTCCTCGACCGTGTTGAACTTGAAGCAGCGGTTGATGGCCGATCCCACCTCGCCGCCAAGGCTCCACTTGGCAAACTTGTCCTGCGTGACGTCTCCTGCTCGTCGCATCTGTGCGTCAGTTGCGTGGTTGCCGTGTGCGTCGGCCACATTCTCTCCATCCAAAGAAAGCGGCCGGCATCAGATAAACAAAGAAACAATGCAAACCTACCGGAAAACTCGTCAATGGCAGCATTGACCACATCCAGCTCGTCCGACTCGAGCTCGGACAGACGCGCATACAGAGCAGGCAGACGTCCGGCAGGAATATAGTGCGTGGCAATGCCGGCAATGCTGTCCAGCCATCCCGTGTCAGGCCACAGTCCGTGCACACACACTCAAAGAAGAAACCAACAGTTCGCACTCACAAGACCTCCTCGCCAGTCAGACGGTGTCCCGTCAGGCCAAGGAATGTGCCCAGCTCGCCGTCCAGACGCGGCAGAAAGAAGCTGCCGCCAACGTCTGGGAATAATCCAATGGACGTCTGCCGATATGCCAAGACCGAGCCGCGTGAGTCTGGCAGCCCATTTGCGAGCAGTCACAAACATTCATGCCTCGATGGCGCACGCGAGGCACGAATACAAGCACACCACAGCAAGGCAAGATACGCACCTCGGGCATGGCAAACATGGTGTTCTCGGTCGCAACTCTGAACATGCCGTGCACCGACAAGCCAACACCGCCGCCCACTATCCAGCACACAGACATACGCAGACATGCGCAAGCAGGCAGATGCACCGACAGATAGACAGACATGCACAGACAGACACCGCATTAGCACTCTGTTGCAATCCACACAGACACACATACACAGACACGGCAGCACGGCACTCACTCGTGATGCCATTCATGACCGACACAAACGGCTTGCGCAGCGTCGCGATCAGATGGTTGAGGCGGTACTCTTCCTCAAAGAACTTGAGCGCCTGGGCCACGTCGTCGGGCTGGCGGGTCGACGCCGTCTGCACAATGTTCTTGACGTCGCCGCCGGCGCAAAAGGCGCGGCTGCCCGGCGCGGCATCCAGCACAATGACCTTGCACAGGTCCGAGTCTTGCCACGCCTGCCATGCGTTGTCGTATCGTTGCGTAGTTGCGCCGTTACGTCCATCGTGTGCAGCGGGTGAGTGGCCGCACAGGGCAGGACAGGACAGGACATGCGACAACGTCGTCGTCAACGTCGTCGTCAGCGCCAGTCAGCAAGGATCAGTCACGGCTCGCCTACCTGCAGCTGCGGCGTCATGGTGTTGATCATGTCGAGGTTGAGGGCGTTGAGGGCGGCGGGGCGGTCGAGCTCGAAGCGGCGGACCGACTGCACCTTGCGGGCATGCACGCCGACAGGCGCCGTCGACATGGCCTGTCCGTCCACAGCGCCGAGAGGGCCGAGAGGGCCGTGCGTCACCCAAGCAAGCGTGCGCATAAAACGTTGGCGTTGGCTCAGGCGTCAGCGTTCAAGCGAGCGTTGCGTGCGGCAGCAGCGTCGGCCGAACCTGCACCAGGCGTTGGCTGGACTTACACGGACAGAGGCGGCGGTGGGTGCCGTCGGCGACAGGTGGGCGGCGGTCTGGCCGATGCGGCGTGCGGCTGCTGGCACGACTGCTGCTGCTGCTGCTGCCGCTGCTGTTGTTTGTGCTGTGCGTGCTGTGCGTGCTGTTGCGGCCGTGGCCGTCGTGCGAGCCCAGAGCATCCTGCATTGGACCAGCGCATCGTGCCATGGCCCGAGCGTCAGCAGCGTGCATGCACCACCAGCCGGCGACGCACGCCAGCGAGCACACCTTGACTTACAAGTGCGAGTCGTAAGGTCGATCGGGAGAGTGCCGATGTCGCCTGATGCAATAAAACACTCCAGATGGTCACGTGAAAGACGGCTTCTGGGTCAGCGGTACTACAGGCAATTGGGCGAGGGGAAAAACACAGATCCAGACTTGTTTTCCCCGGCATCGCACAAACACAACGCACGACAATGGCGGCCCATCTGCAGACGCCATTCGGCCCAGCCGCGCTGTCACAAGGGACTGACGCAGCTGCCCCAGAAGCCGCCGCCTCCTCACTGCTGCAGACACCGGGCTTGGCGCCATCCAGTGTGAGTGGTCCGTGCTGTGCATTCGCCTCCCAAGTGCACATGGTGTGCGGTGCGCTGACACGGCCCTGCGATGCCAACGCACGTGTGGACAACACTCGGCAGGAAACGCCCGATCCGGCCGTGCCGCGATCGTTTCTGTCAAGCCTGCCGCCTCTGCCAGCGGCCTCCTTCTCCCTGGTCGCAGGGCCAGCACACACGCCGATCCCGCCGCCCATCACGATAACAGCCGCAGCAGCAGCAACAGCAACAGCAGCAGCAACAGATCCCTCGCCGAGCGAATCGGTACCAAGCAGCAGACCCAGCGTGACATCGCCCGTCACGCTCGTCAGAGAGCCCGAGCGGTTTGTCAAGCAACATCCGCTCCACGAGCAGCATCACCATCTTGTGCCAACGTCTGCAGAGCCAGACGCGGACGACTCTGAATCTGTCGGCACTGGCAGGAGCAAAGGCATAGGAAAAGGCAAAGGCAAGGGCCAGGATGCCGGCACTGGCGATGGTGCAGATAAGCTCGTTGGCGGCGCGAACCTGTTGTTTGCGGGCCTGCAGACACAGAATCGCGTGCAGCGGACGCCTGATCGTGGGCTGTTTTGCAGCAGCGGGCTGGACGACCTAGAAGCCGACGATCTCATGGACGATGAAAGCGACAGCGACGACGGACGACGACGACGAGGATGAGGAGGAGGAGGAGGAGGCAGGAGACGACAAAGACGAGAACAAGGACGACGAGGACGAAGACGATAATGTGGATGCTGAATTCGGGAAATGGGACCAGGATGAGCTCGATGAGCACGACTTGGTTGCCAAGGACATCTTTCGCCAGAGCATCAACCAGCCCAAGAGCGATCAGGCCGACTCGGACGAAGACGACTATTTCTCGGCATCGGCACGGTCGGCCATGTCAGCCATGTCCGCCAGGAGCAAGTCGGGTCTCCGTCAAAGCACAAGCAGCAGCAGCCGCCACGACGTCGGCGGCACAGACAGCGACGACGATCCAGCCCGCGATCTCATGGGCAGGATGAAAGCCGCTGTCAGCTCGCGCGAAGAACTCTACCATGTTGGCATGAAGCGAGACGGCAGCGGCAGTGGCGCCGGCTACCACGAAAGCAGCAGCAGCAGCTACGCTAACCTGGAAGACGATGATGAGGACGACGACGACAGCGAGGACGGGTCCGTGTCGCTGTCGCGCAATTCGCGGTCCGTCATGGTCCTGCCGCCCATCATCGAGCAGAGCTCCATGGCCGATCTCCTCAGTCGCAGCGGAACCATCACGTCCATGGGGCTGAGTCTGCAGCTTGCGATCCAGAGCACACAGCAGCCACAACACGATCTGCCAAAGTCGATGTCCAAGCGCGACTTGTTTGACGAGTCACCTGGCAGCATGCTCGAAGTGCTTGTGGAAGAGCCGTCAATCTCGGATCAAGCGCCAGCATCAAGCGAGCCGCTGCATCAAGGCAACCAAGCAAGTCATGACAGTCCGCAGCAGCAGCACGAGCAGCAGGAGCAGCAGCAGCAGGAGCAAGATCGATCAGCTACGACGAATGCAGACAAAACCTCGCAAAACAGCAGCCAAGATGTGGCGTCAGAGATGTTCATGTCACCCAACCAGACGTCGCCAACATCGCAGGAGCAGATCTCGCAGTCGTCGAGTGTTAGCAACATCGTCAACCAACGCTGGGCGTCGCGCAATCGCAGCATAGACGACACGAGCCGGCCAGGCAACATGACTCAATCAGCCAACGCCGCCACCAACACCAACACCAAATCCCAGGAGATACAGCGTGGCCACGACCATGCTGACGGCAAAGAGCAGGCCAGCAGCGATGACGATGGCGAAGACGACGGTGATCACCCTCGTACAGCACGCGGCCGACGGATGTTTGAGCAGCAGCGATACGTGCTGCCGCGTCCGATGAGCATCGAGTACCATGGCACCCAGTCGGCGTGCTCGACACCGCCTGTTCTGGCAGCAGAAGGGCAGGCCGTCTCTGACGAAGCGGTTCACGAGTCCTCAGGGCAGCGGCATGATGGCCACCACGACCACATTGCATCGACGCCAGAGTCGGCGCACGGACAGCGGAAACAGACAGGCACGCCGCAGATGCACGGCGAGCGGCGCAGGAGCCGCATATCGTCCATCACGAGACGCCGCAGTCAGTCGCTGGACTCGTCGCGTGTTTTGGGCGGATCGCCAACCACATCGTCGACGGTTCATGGGCACATCCAGACAGGCACGGATGCCCACAAGCACGGTGCGGCAGCGTCCAGAGATCCGCCGCAGTCGCCTACGCGTGCCGGGCCGTCGGCGGGCGGGATCCATGCCCACCTTTTGCACCACGCCGAGGGAGGTGTGGCCGGACAGCAGGGCCAACCGAGCGGCACGCGCAGTCGAGCATCGTCCATCATCCACAAGCTCTTCTTCCACAGGTCAGACTCGGCGGATGACGAGGGGCACCCGTCGCTTGGATTGCCGCCGGGCTCGCACGAGGGGCATGGGCGTATCTGGCAATCGAGTGCGACGCCAGCACACCACCACGCACATGCCGATGGCGATCACGCGCTCGGCAGTGGCAGCATGCGCAGCAGTCGTGAAGGCGACCAGGAGTTGGACGACGAGACGGCATCCCACGGTAAATCCCACAGCACCAATATGAGCCGCACGAGCAGCCACGGGTTCTTGAGTATTTTCAGTTCGCATCACAACCACGGTCACAGCGGCAGCGGCAGTCATGGCCATGGCAGCCAGTCGCATACACCGATGCAGCGCGACGGGAGTGTCGGAAACCTGCAGTCCATGTCGGGCGACCAGGAGCACGAGGCCGTGTTTGTGGACGACGACGGGCAGAAGCAGGTGGTCAAGATTATCCATTTTCCAGGATCGAGTGTGCGCGACCACTACGTGTCCAACTCGGCGGCGTCGGCCAAGTCGGGGAAACACGAGTCGCTGTTCACCAAGCTGTTTCACGGACACCACCATCACCGACGCGGCACAGGGAGCAGTGCAGGTGGAAGCAGCGTGTCCGGGTGGGCAGGCGGCACCGGCGACGAGGATGGACACGACACGGATGCTGGACCGCATGGCACTGCTAGCCCGCGGAGTCGCCGATCGTCACGGCCATCATCTCCAATACTCAAGCCGCTTGACATCTCGCACCGTGGGCTGGTCCCGCCACTCGACAATGCGAATTTGCAGCAGCCGGGAGGTCACTTTGCGCCAGTGTCGCCGCTCCAGCAGAAGGAGTCGCCCATCCCGTCGCCGCTCTCCAACGAGGTCGTTGCCGGCATCCCTGGCGACGACGCCGACGCCTGCCCGAGACCCATAAAAGCGAAAACAGCGTCGCGATCCAACCTGTCGCAGCACAGTATGTCGGATATGGGGTCACCGCGGTCGCCACGCGACGATTCCGTGTCCCAGTCGCGGCTCAACGCAGCCAGCGTCACGTCCAACCAAGGCACATCTGCAGCATCCGGTGACGCACAGCCGCACATGCCGTCCAGCTCTTCAACCTTTGGTTTCCTTAAACAGCGCAAACCGCGTGAACGCAGCGAGACGGAAGGAAGCCACTCGATTCTCAAGGAGCTGCGGTCGTCCATCACGCACCACAGACGCGGCCATTCGAGCAGCGTCGTCGGGCGGGACGATCATCACCACGACGGGTCCGCGTCGATGCCAGCAAAGGGCATGAACCGCTCAGGCTCCGAGGTCGGGCTATCCGAAAAGTACGGCAGGCCCGACGAAGTGCTGGGGAAAGGCGCCAACGCAACCGTCCGACTGGTACGGACGCCTCACCCACCGCCCTCTGACTGTGGTCTTGTGTGACGAGTGTCTGACATGCAGATCCATAGGCACATTCCAAGGAAAAGACGGAGAAGCTGTACGCGATCAAGGTATGGACGATGGCATGTCGAGTGTCGGAGACAGTGTGCTCATACATGCATACATGTGATGACATGCAGGAGTTCCGCAAGCGCCGCAAGGACGAGACCGAGAAAGAGTACATCAAGAAAGTGATTGCAGAGTTCTGCATCAGCTCGTCCATGCACCACGAGAACGTTGTGCACACGGTGGATCTCATCCGCGACGAGGTACTGCATCCTGATCCTGGCGCGGTGATTGTCTGTTTGTGGAGTGGCTCACACGCTTGGCCACAGCATGGACGGTGGTGCGAGGTGATGGAATACTGTGCAGGCGGCGACCTGTTTCAAAAGACATCGACGGTCGGCTTCACGAGCGATGAGGAAATGTACTGTCTGTTTCGGCAGCTGCTTAATGGCGTTGGGTACATGCACTCGATCGGCGTGGCACATCGGTGAGTCTTGCGCTGGCTGGCTCGTGGCTGGCTCGTGGCTGGCTCGTGGCTGGCTCGTGGCTGGCTATCTGGATGGCTAGTGGCTGATCCATGTGGCGCGTCAATCAGGGATCTCAAGCCAGAAAACATTCTGCTTTCGGCCGGTGGGCGGACACTCAAGATCACAGACTTTGGTAAGCATGAATGGGCATGGTCTGTCCAAAGATGAAGGCGGATATTCGAGTTGGCTGACACTACAGAGCTACAGGCACATCGGCCGTGTTCAGGACGCAATGGGAAAAGGAGCCGCACAAGCTGCACGGCGTCTGTGGCTCAGCGCCGTACATTGCGCCAGAAGAATGGGACGAGCAGCACGAGTATTTCCCAACCAAAGTCGATGTCTGGGCATGTGGTGAGCCGGCCATCTCACTGCGACCGCCAATCACCTGGTTGGCTGCACAGACGCATGTACTAACACGCATCCATGGTCACAGGCATGATCTTCTATGCCATGCTCAGCAAATCCCTCTTATGGACCATGGCCAAAAAGTCCGAAGACCACTACGCTACCTACCTCCGCAAACGCGAGACTGGATATCCACAGTTTGAGCGCTACACTGACGGCCCACGCCGCATTCTCTACAACTGCTTGGATCCAGACCCCATCCGGCGGTTAGAGATTGCGCAAACGATTGAGGACCCGTGGGTGTCCACGATCGACTACTGCCGGTCAGTCGGCAAGGGCAGTGGCGGCAGCGGCAGCGAGATGAACCAGGTCGGACATGTACACACGACGCAATCCAGTTCGCATCGGTGATCAATAAAGTGCAGGACGAGGAGGAGCTTGTGCAAGTGTGCGGCCATGGCCCACTTTGGTGAATGACATCACGTATGCAGCAAGTGTTGACCAGCCGGCTGTGGACTTTGCAGCCGTCACGACCCTGGAAACGGCATGCAGCAGGGTGAATGCAGGCTGGCGGTGTCTGCAGCCTTGCCTTGCCATGTCGGCACAACAGCACAGATGATAAGTCGCTCTGTCGACTGGAAGTTGAGCAAGGTGTCCCTACCAGAGTCACATTGCCGGCCATCCTTTGCATGCTGGCGTCCAAGCACCGACATAGATACCTTGACGCGACGCATTTGCCGCACTTTGCTTTCAAGCTCGTATTGTTGGACAGAGCAACCAACAAGCCTACCCCAAACAGTTTTCCTTGGCTTGTCGCACAGCACCTGCTCAAGCAAGTCAGCGAGACCGTCAACGGCATTGGTCCACAGCACACCACGCCGTCGGCGCTATCCATCCATCCATCCATCCATCCATCCATCCTCGCACGTAAGAACACACAGCGACTGCTTGCCTGTCTCGTGGCGCGTCTGCTTGCCACAACAAAGACCGCGCCATCGACGCCTGCCAGGGACTTTGACGCGACTGTCGAAACCTAGTCGCTCAAGCCACACACAGCACTCGCGCTCTCACCGGCAAGCCAGTCTCACCTCCCGTCGACGCCAAGCCCCCGAGCCCCTCTTTCCGCACAGCTCGCACAGCTCGCACAGTCCGCACAGCCCACCATGACGACGACAGGCACCGGCACCGGCCGCGGCGAGGGCGAGCTCCGCAAAATCGCAAAGATATCACGCAGGACGCTCTACGAGCGCATCGTCTACTCGCTCGACGTGCTGGTCCCCGAAGACGAAGACGACGAAATCTTTGTGCCGCGCGACTCGTTTCTGCAGCAGGTCCACTACGGCCGCGTGCATCGCTGGCGCGTGCAGAAGAATGTCCACCGAAACTTGCCCGACTACCTCACCGACCACAAGGACTTGGACGAGCCGTACCGCGTCATGGTCGAGAAGGGCGGCTTCATGACGCCGCTCGACGTGTCGTCGCCGTTTTTCAAGAAATGGGATCTGCTGTCGTTTGTGCTGCTCATCTATACGGCGTCTGTGACGCCGTGGGAGACGGCGTGAGTGGTTTCTGGTGTCTTGTTTGTGCATTGGATGCTGTATGGCGGGACGACCGCGTGCTCACATGATGAACGCTGGACTCGCACGCCGCCGTTGTCTGCAATGGCCATCGTGGCGGCAATGGCAATCGTCGTGGGACGGTCATCACCTTGCAGATTCGTAACGGGCCATATACAAGTGGATATCATGTTCCTTGTCAACCGCGTCGTCGACTTTATCTTCTTCATTGACATGTTTGTGCAGATGCGCACACCGTCGCGCGACCCGCAGACTGGCAAGACCATCCGCGACGTGCGGATGATCTCGGGCCGCTACTGGCGATCATGGGGTCCGATTGATCTGATGTCTGTGCTCCCGTTCGAGCTCCTCGGATTCATGTCTGCGGGGACAAACAACCTCACACAGCTGCGGCTGCTGCGGTTTCTGCGTCTGACGCGGCTGTTGAAGCTGCTGCGGGTGCTGAGAGCGAGTCGCAAGTTCAAGCAGTGGCAGATCCATTCGGGGTTGCGGCTTGGACAGATCCAGACCATCAAGACGCTCGTGTTTACGTTTTTCATGATCCATTGGCTGGCATGCGGATACCGTCTCTCTGCGGAGCGAGTGGATCCGTCCGAGCCGCCTGGCTGGGTCGATAGCTACATGGAGTACGTCAACAGGACGTCCGTCGATGTGTGGGAAGTGTACCTGCTCTCGCTGTATTGGTCCACCACAACGGTGTCGCTCATCGGCAACAACTACGCGCCGCTCACGCCGGGCAATCTCAACGAATGGGCGTACTGCCTGTTTGCGTATACGGTTGCGTACTTTTTGGCTGGATACTTTATCGCGAGTACCGCCAACTTCTTGAGCATGACCACGAGCACGAAAATGACACAGGATATCCTTGTGGACAACTACTTGGATATGTTCAACTCGCTCAAGCTAGATCAGCGGCTCAAGTTCAAGGTACGTCTTGACTCGCGTTTGGCAGTGAATGCCGCATGGCTAAGACTCTGGCGCACATGTCGCCTGGCATCCAACCCACCTACAGGTGTTCCAACATTTGACAGACCACTTTGCAGCCGAAGCCAACCTGCAGCAAACCAAGATGCTGCGCGCACTGCCAATGACGCTCCACGGCTTCATTGCGCTCGAGATGTTCCTGCCGTTTATAGAGCAGATCCCGTTCCTGGAAGTGTTTATAGAGCGCGATCCGCAGATGATTCAAGACATTTGCCGGCTGGTCGAGATCCACACGTGCGCACCCAACAACTTTTTGTTCACGGAGGGGTTCGAGGGCATCTACCTGATTGACCAGGGCATTGTCACCATCGAGGGTCGAGTGTACCCAGGGTACGTGGCATTTCTCTCTCTCTCTCTTGTCTCTCGACAGCCACCCTTAGCACGGCATACTGACATGCACAACACACGCCAAAACAATGACACCGCACATGGCCAACAGCGGCTCGATATTCGGCCGCACGATCCTGCGCGAGACGATCAAGAAACAGGAATGCCGGGCCCTGACGGACATCCAGTACTACTTTTTGCCACGCAAAGAGTTCCTGCAGGTCATGGACCGGTACCCCAAAGTGCGGTACTACGCCAAACGGTGGACGCAGTGGCAGGTTCTGCGCGAGTACATTCTGACGTACACGCGGTTGTATTATATGGCTGCCCAGCGCGGAGCAAAACTGAGTCCGCCGTTGCTGTCGCGACGGCCAAACATGGTCGAGGGCGAGCTGGACGACATTGATATCGCGGTCCTGGATCACTTGATGGATGTTGGGTTCTAGTGCCAGGGGATGCTGAATGGCAAACAAAGAAGGAGAGAAAAACACACGCACACGCACGCGCACACGCACACGCAGGCCAAGAGTCAATGAAATACTCCAACATACCGATTGTGTTTTGAAGGAGGCTAGCTGACGCGTTTTCCGAGAAACGTGGATAGCCACGATAAAGGAGAGCGAGCACAGGGCTGGCCAGATCTCAGCCGGAAACACGAAAGGAGGCCATGGCGGACATGCAAACGCCGGAAGTCATGGAAGCGCTATCGCCCATCCGTGAGCAGCAGTCGGCATCGCAAGAGCTGCCGTCGTCGGGATTGCCAGGCGGCGGTGCCAGCCAGGATGCGCAGTTCCCTCGTCCCCTCTCGCAAGCGGACGCCGACCCCCTCACGCCGACGGGCGGTTTACCCACACTGCCGGCACATGCACAAACAAACGGCGATGGCAATGCAGACAGCCCAAGCGATGCACCAGACGGCGCAGAGGCAGCAGCAGAAGGACACGAGCAGGCAGATACGAGCATGGCGCCGCCGCTGCCGCAGGTGCCCGAGGTGATCAAGTTCCAGCTGATCCCCGTGAGCGACCAGGCAGACCGGCCGGCTGTCGGCGACGTGATCGAGCGCAGCCTCAAGGAAGGCCAGTGTCTGCGGATCGGTCGACAGGTGGTACGCGATGGCCAGCCGGCGGCACCGCCCAAAGGCAAAGCGCCGACCGATGTGGACGTGTGGTTCTCTTCCAAGGTCGTGAGCCGCACGCACGCGGAGATGTGGGCCAAGGACTCGCAGGTACGTGCGCGGCCGGCCGTCTACTCGTGTGCCTGCGTGCCTGGTCGCATTGTTGTTTTAGAGCTGCCGTGTCATGCGCGCGGATCTCCGTGTCCGGCCGATGCACAAGCAGTGGCGTGGATGCGCAACCGAGAATCATCACTGTCAATGCCGAGTGCACAACACTGACTCGGCACTATCGTCAAATGCATGCATGCACAGATTTACATCAAGGATATCGGCAGCTCGTCTGGCACGTTTCTCAACAAGATGCGGCTGAGTCCGGCTGGCAAGGAGAGCCGGCCGTACCCGCTCAAGGAAGGCGATCTGATCCAGCTGGGTGTCGACTACAAGGGCAAAACTGACGGTATGTTTTGTTGTCTGTCTGTCACCCGAGCATGTTGATAAGCGCATCCAGAACTGAACGTTGACTGCGGTGGCTGCGGTTTACAGCGGACGTGTACCGATCCGTCTCTCTCAAGATCGGCTTCCACGACCAAGCATGGATCCACACGCAGCGGCGCAAAGCCAATCCAGCCAGGTAAGCGCGTCCGAGGCAGTTGCATGCAGCCGTATCGCCGGCCGCTAACACGTCCCGATCGGCCGACCGACTGACTGATCGCGTAACGCAGGTTTGCAACAGCGCTCAAGGCACTGCTGGCCGCCACAAACCCGTACGGCACGACCCAAGCCGGCGATGACGACAACGGCGCCACAGACTGTTGCATCTGCATCGGCCCCATCGGCCCCTTCCAAGCACTGTTCATCGCACCCTGCTCGCACTGCTACCACTACAAGTGCGTCGCGTCCATTGTCATGCGGTCGCCCATGTTCCAATGCCCGCTCTGCCGCCAAGTCGCCAACCTGACGGCGTCGGTGTCGAGCGACTCGCTGCACGAAAAGGTGCCTGGTTTCGCGGCGTCGTCTGCGGTGGCGGTCATGGCGGGTGATGCCAAGAACAGCATGGATCTCGGCGCGAGCGCGTCGAGCCAGACGTCGCAGGCACATGCGCAGGTTGGACGCATGCTTGCTGTGGTGGGCGGCCAGGCCGTCGGCGATAGCGGTGGCGGTGGTGGTGGTGGCAGCAGCGACGACCACGAGGCGCATGGTGGATCGCATGTGGACTCGGCGATGGCGCAGTTGATGGGGGTCGGTCTCAACAATAGCAGTGGCGGTGGACGCGGGATGAGCAAGTCGCCGTCGCATTCGGCCGGTGGGTTCTTTTCATCCATCCGGCGGCCGAGTCTGTTACAGAGCCAGCAGCAAGCCGGGGCAGCCGGATCTGCTGCAGGTGGGCCGAGTACAGGCGCAAGCGGTGACGGCGGCGGCAACCATGGTGCGAATGCGGCTGCTGCTGGTGGTGCAAATGCAAGTGGCGGCGACGCGGGCGGTGGCGGCAAGAGCAGACGAAAGAGTTTTACAGCAAAGGCCGAGCAGATATTCGAGAGCTTCAAGTTTAGTGGACGCAAGCAGAGCGTGGACCACTCGAACCGTCGGCAGAGCGTGGATATCATGGGCGGTGGTGCAAATGCGCCAAGCGAGCAAGGCGAAGGCGCGATCGGTGAGGCATCCGGGTCTGGATCAGCGTCTGGCATCTCATCTGCACAAGGCGACGGCGGCGTGGACAAGCGCAGCAACACCAAGCAGCGGCGCACCATCTCGATGAAGATTGGATCGTTTCTCAAGAACAGCCCGAGCGGTGATGTGCGGTCGACTGTGCAAGGCGGCGAATCCAGCCTGCAAGGACAGCAAGGACAGCAGCTGCAGCAGTCGTCGTCGCGTCCACGTGATTTGGATCGGAATGCACTGCCGGCGCTGCCCGACAAGGTCCAGCAGCCGCAACAAGAGGTGCAGGATGCACCATCGCAAGGTGTCCGCGGCGTGATCACTGCAGACCAGGCGCACGCACTCGGAATCCACGGCGCGGAACACGCAGACGAGGCCGGCCAGATGAGCGACGATGTGAACCAGCCGTTGCCAACGGTAGCAGCAGCAGACGACCAGTACGATAGCGACGAGGAAGACCAGCCAGAGCAAGACGGCGCGGCCGACAGCGGCGAGGTGGATTCCGAAGACGACGGCAACCCAACGTCCGAGTCGTCCATGAAACGCAACGCGACGTACACGGTGCAGTACGACGGCGATGGGTTGGCTGATGTCCTTGCGCGCGGCGAGGGCGATGCGCGCGTGGCAGGGGCAGGAGCGTCGAGGGTGCCACGCACGGCGACGGATCCGCCGTTCCTGCGGTCCAGACAAGAGGCGATCCCCGAGGCCGACTCGCGGATGCAGAGCGAGCTGATTGACACGCGGGCGTTTGTAGCGGGCAGCGAGTAGAAGCGAGAAGGGGCGAGAAGCGGCGGGCAGGCTGGAGGTTGTCTGCGTAGTCGTCTGTGGCTGTGGCTCTTGAATGAAGGCATGCAGATGCACCGTCTGCCATCCACGGCGAGCGTGTCTGTCCGTCGGATCCACGTGCACAGCCCGATTTGTGCGGCGGGGCGTGCCGCTCATCTTGCCGCAAATCCGCCCAACCGCCCAACCAGCAGCCGCATCGACCAACCAGCCGCAGCCAGCAGCCCCAACGTCTCGCCATGTCAGAGGCCAAGGACTACTCCGCCGACCTGGTGTCCGTGCTGACGGCCTTTGGCGTCAACTTTGCCATCTCGTCTGGTGGGTCGCAGCGTGCACCGGCTTGCAAGTGCTTGTGCTGCCTGCCTGGCCATTGCCGCCTATTGCCGCCTATTGCCGCCTATTTGCTGGCCAGCGTGCCCTTGGCAACGACCGCACGGCTTGCTATTCGCTGCTGTGCTGTGTGGCTGACCCGCTAGTGGACCAACTGGCTGACCCGCTGGCTGACCCGCTGCCGCCGGCACCTGCAGGCCTGATTGTCGGCTTCTCGCTGCTGCGTCCCACCAACAAGCTCGTCTACGAGCCCCGCACCAAGTTTGCCCCGCAGCAGTAAGTGCCCGCGGCCGTATCCCCACGCAACGCCATCCGCGCCATCCGCGCCATCTTCCACTGCCGTGCAATCCATCCATCCATCCTGCAACAAACACCAACACCAATACTGGCACAAACACCAATACTAACACCAATACTAACACTAACACCTACACCTTGACAGGAAACGCCCAGACCCTCTCGGCGCCAACCCCATCTCATGGCTGCGTCCGGCCCTCCTGACCGACGAGATCCTGCTCGTCAGCAAGATCGGCCTCGACGCCGTCATGTTCCTGCGCTTCATCCGCGTGCTCGTCAAGCTGTTTGTCGGCATGGCCGTCGTTGCACTGCCGCTGTGCATCATCCACTACTTTGCCCCAAAGATCTCGCCGCTGCCGTCGTCCGGCCCCGACAGCGATGCCGACGCCGCGCTGCTCCTCAACCCCTCGCTGGGCCTGCTCACCATCAACAACGTCGTCAACCCAGAGTCCAACCTGTTC
This sequence comes from Entophlyctis helioformis, assembly GCA_025526915.1. Classification (NCBI taxonomy): domain Eukaryota; kingdom Fungi; phylum Chytridiomycota; class Chytridiomycetes; order Chytridiales; family Chytriomycetaceae; genus Entophlyctis; species Entophlyctis helioformis. The sequence continues at coordinate 54,534 of JAHLKH010000068.1, read as the reverse complement.
TATCTGCACACCGTGCTCGCCTGGTCCATCTCGGCCTACGCCTTTTACCTCTTGTACACCACCTGGGTCGAGTACATCCAGCTGCGCAACACGTACTTTGCGAGCCCAGAGTACCTCGAGAGCTTCCACAGCCGCTGCCTGCTCGTCACCAACATCCCCGACAACATGCAGTCCAAGCGCGCCATGACCGACTACCTGGCCAACGCGCAGCTGACCTACATGCCGCGCCAGGTGCTCATGGGCCGCGACCTCGAGGGTCTGCCCGACCTCATCAAGGAGCACACGCACATGACGTTTTGTCTCGAGGGCGTTCTCACAAAATGCAAGTGTCCTGGCCACTCGCGCTCGACTGGCGTATGACAGATGGACGGCGAGATGGCTGACACGCACAGCCAACTTTTTGATGTTGCCTCTGCAGACCTGCGCGATCCGTTCAACCTGCCGGCCAAGCGTCCTGTCCACCGCATCGACGGCTCCGTGTTTAACCTCTTTGGCGGCCAGATGGTCGACTCGATCGACTTTTACGGCAAGGAGATCCGCCGCATCGAGGCAGAGATCTACGAGCTGCGCTCCAAGGGCGACCAGTACTTCAAGCCCGACTCGTCTGCGTTTATTGCCTTTGACACCATCAAGGGTGCACACTCGGCCTCGTCCAAGCTCGCCGGCTTCATCAACGCCAGCATCCGCTCCACGTCGGTGACGCCGCCCAGCTTCAAGATGAGCCCCAACTTTAACCACATCATCTGGGACAACGTGGGCATGAGCGTGGCCGTGCGCAACTCGCGCCGTCTGACCGCCATTGGCCTTGTCGTGGGCATCACCATTGGCTGGACGTTCTTCCAGACGTTCCTGACGTCGCTGACGTCGCTCGAGTCGATTGGCAAGTACTCGCCGGCCGTGCGCGACTACATTATCGCACGCCCCACGCTCGACGTGTTTGTCAAGTCGTTCCTCGGCCCCATCCTGACGGTCGTGAGTAACATCCTGCTGCCGATCGCGCTCCGTTTCGTCACGCGTCTGCAGGGCGTGTCGTCCGTGCCCGGCATCGAAAAGTCGGTGCTGTACAAGTACTTTATCTTCCAGGTGTACAACCAGCTGTTCATCACCATTCTCGGCTCGGGAGCGCTCCAGGGCTACCTCAAGTCGATCACGAGCGGCACCGGTCAACTACAAGGAGCTCTGGCAGAGCATGGCGTCGTCGATTGTGTCGCCCGGCTCGATCAAGGTGCTTCCGTACATCACGACCGGTCTGATCAACTACGGTGTCGAGATCATCCAGGGTGCGCCGCTCGTCATTGGGTTCCTCAAGCGCCGCCTGCTGCCCCTGACGCCGCGCCAAGAGTACGAGCTCAAGGACGAGCCGGCGTTTGATTTTATGATCACGTACGGTTTCCTGACGCTGATTTCGCTCATTGGCTTCATCTACGCGCTCATTGCACCCATCATTGTCATTTTCGTGACGGTCGTGTTTGTGCTCGCGTACGTGGTGATGAAGTACCAGCTGCTGTACGTGTACGAGGTCAAGAACGAGACGGGCGGCACGTGGTGGCCCAAGATCTTCAACATTGTGTGTCTGTCGCTCGGCGCGTTCCAGCTCACGACGTTTGGTGCGATTGTGGTGACGGCCGCGGCGCGATCGTCGACGGGCAACGGCAAGACGCAGTCGCTCCTTGTCGGCGTCCTGCCGTTTGTGACTGGCGCATTCTACTTTTTCTGCGTGTACTACCTTGCACCCAAGGCGCAGTACGTGTCCAAGACGAACGAGGCAGCGTTTGCGACGCTGGACGTGTCGTCGCCGGCGGCTCTCGAGGCCGCCGCAGCGATGGGCCGCGAGTCGACGACGACCAAGGCTGGCGGCGACGGCAAAAAGGGCGACGAGGTGCTCGAGAACCGCGTGTTCAACCCGGCGCTCGTGCAGCCGCTGCTGCGCGTGTGGGTCAACAAGCAGGCCAAGGACGTGCTGAGCCAGTACTACACGCCCGAGTACACGGACCTCGTGGACTATGTGCGCAAGACCAAAAAGGGCAACGAGCAGGAAGAGTACCTCAACCGGGCACGCAAGCAGAACCGCATGACGCACGCGTTCCAGAGCGCGCTGTCGCAGCAGAAGCGCCACTTTAACCGCGAGGTGCATGTGCCGCGCGTGTCGGGCGAGAAGGACAAGGCGCTGCCGACGCGCCTATGGGCACGCTCGGACGCCAATCGGGTGGCAGCGGCAACGGATCGGCTGGCGGCGTCGGTGTGGTGATGGTGACGACGCACAGCGGTGCCAGCGGTGACCTGAGCAGTGCGGCGAACATGCTGCCACAGCACGCCGACCTTGAGATGCAGGCGCAGGCGCAGATGTATGGCGATGTCACTGCCGACGATGGCCGCATCGACGACGACGACCGCCCGCCCGAGGAGATGCAGGCGATGGCGTACAGCGCGTCGTCGCCGTCGTCGAGCTCGTCGGACCTGCCTGTGCTGCCTGCTGAGCGGGCATACGCGAACCAGCGCGGCGACTCTGTTGGCACGATGGTGGCCGGCGTGGTGTACCAGCCGGCGTACGGCCAGCAGCCGATGCCGCGATACGAGGGCGGAGCGTACGAGATGCGTCACATGGCCGGATCAAGCGGCAGCAGCAGCAGTTTTGGCACCATGGAGCAGTCGTACTCGTCTTACACAACCAGACCCAGCAGCAGCAGCAGCAGCAGCAGCAGCAGCAGCAGCAGCAGCAGCAGCAGCAGCAGCAGCAGCAGCAGCAGCAGTATTCGTATGTCGAAGAAATGACAACGACCACTACAACTACAACGACGACAACTGCCATGAATGTGAATCGACAGGGCCGGCAGTGACGATGGTTGTGGAGATGATTGTGAATGAAGCACATGGCTGGACACGCACGCGTTCATGTGACGTGCGCGCCAACCCAAGCCAAGCCAAGCAGCGCCTTGCACGACACGACACGGCAGCCAAGCAGCGTTTCGCATCAGCCGGATCGGGTGCTTGAGCAGGACCGCAGCCGCGATATCGACGGCAGCGAGCGGCGGCTGCTTGGCCGGCCGTCTGTCCAGGCAGGCGAGCGGTGCTTGGCAGCGGGTGTGCACCAGCCGATGGGGCTGTGCGAGTGTGTGTGTGTGGAGGCCTTATTAACGAGTCGCCTTCCTGTCTTGCTGCCCATCTTCTGGCTCGCTGTCCGTGGCCGCCGACCCCCGGCCTCGGCTGTTTCAAAAATGCCGTTGCGGTCAACGCCTTCGCCGACGCCTTCGACCACATCCACAACAACCACATCCACAACAACCAGCAGCACGGCAAGCATGACGACGACGCACTCGGTCATGAGCAGCCTGTCGCTGCAGCTCCAACAACAGCAGCAGCAGCAGCAACAACAACAGCAGCAGCAGCAGCAACAGCAGCAACAGCAACATCAACAGCAACAGCAGCAAGTAGAGCAGGTCAGCCAGGAGAAGCTGCACATGGAGGCCATTGAGCTGGCAACGGATGCACACGACGCCATTATCAACAACTGGCTGGCGCAGGACACCGATGCGGCTGATACAGAGACGGCCGCTGCGCACGCCGCCGGCACTGGCACTGGCGTTGGTGCTGGCACTGGCACTGGCGTTGGCGCTGGGCACGGTCTTGGTGCACCAGGCGGTCTTGGTGCACCCACGGTCACGCTCACGCTGGCCAGCATGGGCGACCACTACAACAGCCACAACGACCACAATAGCCAGCAGCAGACGCAGCAGACGCAGCAGACGCAGCAGACGCAGTTTGGCCAGTCGCCGTACTTGAACAGCGCACACTCGGTCGCCGGGTCGGCCAGCACGCCGAGCGCAAGCGGCGCATCGCCCGCCGTGTCGGTTCCGTCGTCGGGTAAGAAGCGCCGAGCCATGGCCAACCACGCCGAGCCACGTCGTTGCATGCCATGCGGTACCGCCCAGTGCCATGCCATGGCGTGCGGAACTTGCTGCGTGCACACTTACACTCACACTCGCATGCACTCAGGCTTCCGGCCGGCCGCCTTGCAGATCCCGTCTGTGGTCATTGGCTCGCACGACGACCACCACATGCTGCCGTATGACCCGCACGCCAGCACCAGTAACAACACCAACACCAACAACACCAACAGCAACAGCGTCGCGGCCATGGGCCACATGATGGGCATCAGCATGGCCATGCCGTATCTCATGAACATGCAGCCGCCCAGCCCCAACCCCGCCGGCCTGTCGTCCACGCCGCCGTCATCGTCGCTGACGCTGCAGATCCCGGGCATGTACAGCAGCAGCAACGACCCGCTGATGCAGCGACGCGGCTCCAGCGCGCTGTCGACGGCCGGCTCGTTCAACTCGCGGTCCGACATGGGGTCGCTGTCGCCGCTGCCCGGTGGCGGCCATGGCGCCGGCGGTGCTGGAGGCGGGCCAGGTGCAGGCGGATCGGTGTTTTCGTTTGGCGGGCACTCGCCCAGCCTGTCGCCCATGCCGTCGCCGCTCATGGGCTCCGTGTCGGACCAGCTCGCGCAGCTGCAGTTCCAGCAGCAGCAGATGCAGCAGCAGCAACAACAACAGCAGCAGCAGCAGATGCAGATACAGCAGATGGTGTCGGGATCGCCGCCGTCAGTGTCGCCGCTGATGCAGGTGCACGCGGCGGCGGGCGCGCAGGCGGGCACCACAGGCGCGAACGCGAGCGGCACGCACCTGCTCGCCGTGTCCAACTTTCTGCTGCCGCCGTCGTCGGCGCATCTGGCCGGGCGGCGGTCGGTGTCGCCGGCGCTCGCGGCCACGCCGGCGGGGCTGGGCCTCGGGCTCTCGCTCGGCCTCGGCGGCGCGTCGGCTGCTGCGGGCCAGGCGGCGCACGTCTCGGGCGCTGGGGGCGGAAGCGCCTCCTTTTCTCCGCCCAGCCCGCTGGTGCTGTCGCCCATGCCGGTGCCGACGCCGGTGCAGCCGCGCGGCTTGGACCTGCGCAGCCCGCTGCTGCAGCCGCAACTCGACGGCCAGCAGGCCCAAGGGCAACAACAGCAGACCCAAGGGCAACAGCAGGCCCAGGCCCAACAGCCTGCGCCGCTGTCGTCGATTGATCTTTTCGCGGCGGCGTCGGCGCACCGGGACGCGGCCGCCTCGTCGCTCGGTATTTCCGCGCATTCTCAGTCGCTGGACGCCGGTACTTTGCCCTCGTCGGCGGCAACGCACACGCTCTCGCTCTCGCTCTCGCACCAGCCCGCGGCTACGACCGACAGCGCCGTGGACGGCTCGACGACGCACGCCGCGACGCACGCCTCGACGCACAGCATGATGTCTGCCGGCGGCATCTCGGGCGCCCTCATGGCCGAGCTGTTTGGTGCCCACGGCCACGGCAACGGCCACGGCGGCTCGCACCTGTCTGCGCTGGCGAGCCCGACGACGCCCATCTCGCCGGCCGGCCCCTTTGGCATGCCCGGCAGCCTGCCTGCCTCGCTTGGGACCGACTCGTACTTTTTTGCGCACCCGCTCCCGCACGAGCCGTTCCACCAGCACCACCACCACCACCACCAGCACCAGCATCACCAGCACCAACAACACGCTGGCAGCGGCTCTGACGCGGCGGCGGCGGCTGCGGCTGCGGCGGTCACGGCGTTCCAGAACTCTTACTACTACGGGACCGGGCTGACGATGGGCGAGCAGCTGCACGAGCACCACGCCGGCCTGATGCGGCGCAGCTCGACCATTTCGGGCATGAGCGGCGACCACGGCGGCGAGCTGTCTGGCACGCTGTCGTCGTCGCTGCCGTCGTCGTCGTCGTCGTCGGCCCTGGCGCTCAGAGTTCCGGGATCCGACTTTGCGGCCGCGTTTGCTGGCCCGGCCGGCCACGCGGTCCAGGGATCTGCGGGCGGTGATGTGCGGCTGTACGGGCATGCGGGCATGACGGGCCACGACACCGACACGGGCTATCCTGTCTACGACCACCACGCGCACGCGCACCTCGCACACGAGCACCACGAGCACCATGGCTACCACGGGTTCCACGGGCACCCGCACCCTGTCGACGATTTCCCCCAGGCCGAGGCGGCCCGCTTCTATTCGTTGCCGCGCAGGCCGCCGTCGGGTGCGGGCGACGGCTTGGGTGGCAGTGGCGGGCTGGCCGTGCCTGCCATGCCGACCATCACACCGCCGTCGCCGCGCTACGGGCCCGCGTCAGCATCAACGAGCGCCGGCGGGTTCCATGTGTTTGACACGGCGGCCGTCATGGGCGGGCGGTCGCCGCAGCTGTCGTTTGGCATCGATCCCGCGTATGCAGTCGGGCCCGTGTCTGGCTCTGCCGGCCTGAGCACAAGCCCCAACGCTTCTGCTTCCACTTCTGCTTCTGCGGCGGCCGCGAGTGCGGGCTTGGGCACCAAGTCGGGCACGAGCCTCCGCCGCCAGCGGTCGGCTGCCTCGTCGTCGTCGCACGCGTCCGTGTCGCGCAAAGCGAGTGTGCGGTCGCGCTCTCGCGCATCGGCTTCGGCATCGGCATCGACGGCTTCGTCGGCGCTTGATGGCGCACCGGACTCGATGGACGACGGCACAGTCGACGCGGCATACGACGGCGGAGCCACCATGTCAGCAGCAGCAGCAGCAGCAGCAGCAGCAGCAGCAGCAGCAGCAACAGCAGCGGCGATGCTGGCGGTGCAGCCACAAAGTCACGCCCGTACCGCTGCACGTTTGACGGCTGCAACGCCACCTTCCCGCGCATGTACAACCTCAAGTCGCACATCCTCTCGCACACGAAAGAGAAGCCGCACGCGTGTCCGTTTGCGTGCGGCGTGTCGTTTGGCCGGCGGCACGACCTCCAGCGGCACCTGCGCACGCTGCACTCACCCGACCGGCCCTTCCAGTGTCCGCTCGAGCCGTGCAAGTACGCCTTCCGCCGCGTGAACGCGTTCCAGAAGCATTTGGTCGAGGCGCATCCCGGGCGCGACCATGACGCGGTCGTTGAGAATGCTGTGCGCGCCGTGCGTGCGGCCGAAGAGGCGGCGGCGGAGGGGTTGCGCAACGGTGCGGATGAATCGACAAGCGGCGGCGGCGGCGGCACGAAGAAGGGCGTTGGGCGTGCGGCGACGATTGCCAAAATGGAGAGCGGTACTGGTGGCAAGCGGCGGACGGTCCTGGACACGTCGCCGTCGTCCTTGCCGTCGTCGTCCCGTGCAGCTGCAGGTACAAGTGCGGGTGCGGGTGCAGGCGGGATCGTCGACACCTCTGTCTCGGCATCGTCCATGACTGTTCAGGCGTCGTCGACCTACATGGACAGCAGCAGCAACAGCAGCAGCACCGGCGCCAGTGCCAGTGTCGGTGTCGGTGTCGGACACGAGTATCCCCGGTTCGACGAGTACACCGGCAGTGTGTACACGACAGGCTCTGTGGTGCATGCCCCCGGGTTCTCGTACGACGCGTCTGGGCTGTTTGTCGGCAGCGGCGGCGGTGGCAGCGGTGATGGTGGCAGCGGTGGCGGTGGCGGCAGTGACGGCGAGTACGATATCCGCAACGGCGGGTTCGCGCAGGCCGCTCCGCAGTTTGGCGGACACGAGTATAATGGTGGCCATGGACACAATCTCTATGGCAATGCGGATGCTGCGGTTGCTGCTGCCGCTGCTGCTGCTGCTGTTGCGTCGGCGGCGGCGACGGGCGACGGCTCGGAGATGCTCAGCGTGCCGCGCGGTCGACGTGTACGCGCCGTGTCGGATTCCGGGCTCTTTGCGTCCATGCCGTCGTTGGATTCTGACCATGTATAGGCGCGGGTCGCACCGTGGCATCAATACAAGCCCCGTTGGTAGATTCATGACATGTATTATGATAAGAAGAGAAACACACACACACACAAAGACACACACACACACACACACACACACACACACACACACACACAGACACACAGACACGCAGTGTGAGAGAGGGAGAGGAGAGGGTGAGTGCCGTGATCAGTCCAGCAGGAAACACCACAGCTCGAGCCGGCCGGCGGGCGACAGGTCAATGGCGTCGTTCAGATCGTCGTCATTGACCATGAGCGTAAGACGGCCGCTGTCGTCCTTGTACTTGAAGCTCAGAGGCGAGTCGGACATGCCAAACTTTGCGCTGATGCGGTCACGCAGATCCGCGTACGACACGGACGCCGGCACCAAAATGACACGCGATTCCGTATAGTGGCACTTGACACGGATGCTGCCTGGCGGCACGCCGCTTGTCCCCGTCGAGGCAGAGGTGCCTGCTGCCGATGCGGGCGGCGGCGGCTGGTTTACAGAGACGTGGTTGAAGGGATCGTCGCGCTCGAGGTTGCGGTTCGAGACGGACGACATGGGGCTGGGCGAGTGCGAGCCGGGCGACAAAAGGGACGAGATGCCCTCGCCGTTGTAGTCGCGGCCGGCGTCGTCCGAGTAGCCAGCCGAGTGGCCGGTCGTGTGCGAGCGCTGGCGTGGCCCACGCTCCGGGACATCGGTCAAGGACGGGCGGCGCGAGTACGAGCCGTCGTTGCGGGGTGGCAGGGCAGACAGCGTGCCGGGTCCGCTGACGGACGATGAGCGCGACGGGACGCGAGGCCGCGCGCCATTGGGGCCGACCGTGGCTGCACGAGCGAGCGTGCCCCCGCTGTTGCCGCCAGGAGCAGCAGACGACGGGCTGCGCTCGCGAGGAAAGTCGTTGGACTGCTGGCCGGGCTGCTGCGTGCTGCCCACGGCAGATCCGGCCGTGCTGGTGCCTTTGCGGTTGAGGGTGACGTGGTTGGATGTGGTTGCGGCGCTTTTGGATGCCGTGACGGCGGCAGGCGCCTTGGCGACGACGTCCCTGGACGGCTTGTCCTCGCGCGGTGCACGGGCAGGTGCGCGGCCCAGGGTCAGGTCGCGCATGCGCTTGCCGGAAAAGCCCGTGTAGTTGTCGGTGGCATCTGCGCCGGCAACGACCTTGGACTTGCCCAGATAGTCGACCTTTTTGGCGTTCTTGACGTTGTCGTCCTGCGGGCGGAAGATGGCGTTCGGCGGCACTTCGTAGGGCACGGTGTAGTCTGGCGCGCGGTCTTGGTACTTGATGGCTTCCTTGATGTCGGCCACGTCCGGATTGAACTTGCCGTCATCGGGGAGGGCATTCAGGGCCTCGTTGAGATAGCGCATGCCGCGGTCCATATCGCCGAGCTGGATGTGGCAGAGGGCGATGTTGAAGATGACGTGGCAGGCAAACACCTGGAAGTCGAGGCCGAGCTGCGTGTAGTCGATGTAGAAGTTGTTGCGCAGTTTCTGGGCGGGTCAAAGGCGAGGGCGTCAGTCACAATCACAGTCACACAATCACAGTCACAGTCACAGTCACACACCTTGAAGGCCTCTTGAAAGTCGTCGAGCGCGTCTTCAATGTAGCCCTGGTGGTACAGACAGGTGCCGCGCTGCATGTAGGCGACGGCCAGGTACTCGTCGCAGGCAATGGCGCGGCCGAAAGCGGCAATCTGTTGTGGCGTCAGTCGGCCGTCGGTCAGAGTGAGTCGGGCATTAGATTGAGAGAGACTGATAGAGAGAGGAGAGACAGAGACGTACGGCTTCCTCGAGGTCGTTGATGCGCATGGCGCACATGCCGACGTTGAAGTGGATCTTGCCAAAGTCGGCAAAGGCCTGATGTGGTTGTGGATGCAGTTGGTTGTGGATGCAGTTGGTCGTGCAGTTTGTTACGCAGAGACACCGGGGGCCGTGCATGCATTGGCGGTGTCAGTGCAAGCCACCAAGAGACACAGCGTGAGACACAGCGAGAGACAGCGTGAGAAAGCGAGAGACAAGAGAGACAAGAGAGACGCACCACAAACTCCTCAAAGGCCTTGACAAAGTCTTCCTTGTCAAAGAACTCGATGGCCTTGGACCACTGCAGCACTTGTTCCTGCGTGAGACAGACAGCCAGCCAGCCAAAGAGAGCGAGTGTGAGACAGACAGCGTGAGACAGCCAGCCAGCGAGTGTGAGACAGTCTGAGAGTGAGAGACCGACGCACCTTTAACGCAGCCATGAGCAAGAGAGTGTATGTGCAAGGGTGTGGACAGAGGGGGCTGTGGGGCTGTGGGGCTGTGGGGCTGGCTGGCCTACTTGTTGGTCTTGGTGTTGGTTTGAGTAGAGGCAAGTCGCAGCCACCGGCAAGAGACAAGAGACACGAGACACGCACTTGAACACGCTGTGGTGGTCTCTCTGTGAAACAGTCTGTGGCGTGGCGTGGCGGCCAATCAGAAGCGGCCGCGAGAGGCGCCACCCGCATCTTTGGTTGAGCCGCTGTGATTGGCTGGCCGTGCCTGGCCGTGCCTGGCCGTGCGGCAGAGCGAGCCGACGAGAGAGCCGACGAGAGCCGCCGAGCCGTGCCACCCTTGGGCCTCGGGCAATCGGCGCTCTATTGAGAGAGGGAGGGGACACAGGCTGAGGAAGGGCACACAGAAGAAGGGGACATTCCGGCACTGCCCATGCCCGGTGAGCTGCCGTGTCTGCCGTGTCTGCCGTGTCTTCTCAAGCCAACACGACAGCCAATCAGACAGCCAGGACCAGCACGACGCGATGGCGTCATGGCTCAATCGCGCCATTCCAGCCCAGATGGCACACACGCCAGATCGCACGCCAGATCGCGCCATGGCCCGCAGCGCGATGCCTATAAGAGCACAACCACAAGCGTCTGGCCTTGCCCTGTTCCCGCTGTTGTGATCTCTTTCTCTGCCGTTCGACTCTCTTCCAACACACACACAGATCCACACAGCATGGCCAACACTCCCCACGGCGGCGTGCTCACCGACCTCGTCGCCCGCGACGCTCCCCTCTTCGACGCCCTGCTCGCCGAGTCGCAGACCCTGCCGTCCATCGTGCTCAACGACCGCCAGCTGTGCGACCTCGAGCTCATCCTCAACGGCGGCTTCAGCCCGCTCGACGGCTTCCTCTCGCTGCCCGACTACTCGTCCGTCGTCTCGTCGATGCGTCTGGCCAACGGCACGCTGTGGCCCATCCCCGTGACGCTCGACGTGTCCGAGCAGCAGGTGCGTCGGTCGGTGCCTGTTGCCATCTCCCGATCAGGCATCCACCCACCAACCTACACTGACACACTCTCACTGCGTGCCCGTTCCAGATCCACGATGCCGCCCTGCAGCCCGGCGCCCGGGTCGTGCTGCGCAACCCGCAGGACCTGCGCCCGCTGGCCATCCTGACCGTGCGCGATCTGTACCGCCCCGACAAGGCGCTCGAGGCCGCCGCCGTGTTTGGCAAGAACGACTCGGCCCACCCCGCCGTGCACTACCTGCACTCTACCGCCGGCAGCGTCTACGTCGGCGGCCCGCTGCAGGCCATTGCCCTGCCGGCCCACTACGACTATGTCGAGCATCGCTGTATGTCTGTCTGTGTGCCTGCCTGTCCGTCTGCCTGTCTGTCTGTCGCTGACAAGCATCCATCGGCTCCATCCATCGGTCCAATCTGCACGTGCGCACACGTTCGCTCGCTCGCTCACACTCTTGGATTGCGTCATCGCGTCGTGGCAATGCGCCATGGACCTCGCATCGCATCGCATCACATTGCACCGCATCATGGCGTCATCACACCACACGACACCACACCACACGATACAGTTACGCCGCGCGAGCTGCGCGAGTGGTTCCAGAAGCTCAAGTGGACGCGCGTGGTGGCCTTCCAGACCCGCAACCCCATGCACCGTGCCCACCGCGAGCTGACCGTGCGTGCGGCCCGCGAGCACAAGTGCAACGTGCTCATCCATCCCGTCGTCGGCGTCACCAAGCCGGGCGACATTGACCACTACACCCGTGTCCGTGTCTACAAGGCCCTCTTGCCCAAGTATGTCTCGTTGTTGTTTGTGTCGGTGATCGTGTGCCTGCCCGCGTCGCCCTTGCTCACCCCGCACTGGCCTCGTGCACAGGTACCCGCAGGGCATGGCTGCGCTCTCCCTGCTCCCGCTGGCGATGCGTATGGGCGGTCCGCGCGAAGCCCTGTGGCACGCCATCATCCGCAAGAACTTTGGCAAGTCCCCCTGCCGATCGCCATGCCCTTGTACACGATCCCTCGTCTAACACATACGGCCGCCGTCGCACTCCCCGACCCGCACAGGCTGCACGCACTTTATTGTCGGCAGAGACCACGCAGGACCGGGCAAGGACTCGCAGGGCAACGACTTTTACGGACCCTACGACGCGCAGGAACTGGTCGAGCAGTACAAGTCGGAGCTGGACATCCAGGTGGTGCCGTTCCAGATGGTGTCGTACGTGCCCGAGACGGACGAGTACATCCCCGCCGACCAGGTGCCGCAGGGCGTGCGCACGCTCAACATCTCGGGCACCGAGCTGCGCCGCGCGCTCAAGACGGGCGGCGCGATCCCCGACTGGTTCACGTACCCCGAGGTGCAGAGCATTCTGCGGTCCGTGCACCCGCCGCGGTCCAAGCAGGGCTTTGCCGTTGTCGTGGCCGGGCCCAGCGACTACTTCCGCGGCACGATTGGCCGCGTGCTGGAGACGGTGCTCAACCAGAGCGGCCAGCGGCCCGTGACGCTGCTGTCGCCCGACGGCGTGCTGGGCAATACCAGCACCACGGGCGACGACGATGCGTCTGCCTCGGTCGAGCGTCTTGCCTTTGTGGCGGCAGAGATTGCCGGCGCGGGCGGTGCCGTCGTGGTCGCGGTGGACCTGCCGACGGAAAAGGCACGGCAGACGGTCATCAAGGCGGTCGAGAAGCGCGGCGGCGGCGTGATCACGGCGTACATCTCGGACGAGGACGGTCCCGACTCGTGGGTCGGGGCGTTGGCGTCGCGGGTCTCGTCAGCGCGGCCGACCTGGACGCCGCCGCTGTCACGCCCAGCAAGCAGCACGCGACGCCACTCGACTCTCGCACTGCAGTGTCGCGTGTCGGGTCGTCTGTGTCGATTGGCACGTTGTCGGACTCGTCGGCGTCCACCACGACTGCCACGGCCAACGATACGGTCGGCGCACAACCTGGCCGCAAGACCGTGTTCGAGGCACCCGCGCGTGCGCAGGTCAAGGCGCTTGCACGCACATCCGTCGCACAGGCCGTGCACGAGATTGTGCTCGAGCTCGAGCGCGACGGGTTCGTGGGCGAGCGATAACCTCGCCACCTGCCTCCCCTCTTTCTTCTAGCCTTTCTTGTCAATGAACATTCAACCTCATCCACCCAACAACGTGCCGTGAACCAACAAAACTGTCCAAGCATTACACAGTGTCTTATTCGTCGCTACACGTGACGACTAGCCCGTCCTTGTCGATATCCAGGACCATGTAGTCGCTGCTGATAGGCAGCCCGTCAGCACCCGTCGCCTTTGCAAAGATATCCGTGATCCGTTGCCCAATCTCATCAAAGCCGCCGACAGCCAACGCGAGCACAGTGGGTCCCGCACCGGACAAACACACACCGAGCAAGCCATCCACGTTTGTGGGGTGCAGTGCAAGCACCTGGTCAAGGCCCGGCACGAGATGCTGGCGATACGTCTGGTGGACGCGGTCGCGCATGGCGTGCCAGACGGTGAGTGCGTGCGGGGACGGGTCGCCGAGAGCGTGCACGAGCATGGCGACACGCTGCAGGTTGAACACGACGTCGGGGCGTGAGTAGGACGGCGGGAGGACGGCGCGCGCCAGCTCGGTCGGCAGCTCAAAGTGCGGGATGCCCACCACGACGCGGATCGACGGCGAGATGGGCAGCGGGCGGCTGATGACGACGCCGGCGGCATCGGGGACGGGTACGGGTGCGAGGGCTGGTGCGAGGGCTGGTGCGAGGGCGGCTGGCTGTTTCACGTGCGACGTGGTGGATGTTGTGGTTGTGGTGTCGACCGCGTGGTGCTGATGGCTGCCGATGGCCGAGGCGACAGAAACGACCGAGGCGACGGGAGCAGCCACGGGCCGGTGCACATAGCACGACGGATCGTCGCGCAGCCGCTCAGTCAGCGGCGACACGTCCGTGAGGGTGAAGCTCGTCACCAGGCCGCCGTACAGGCTCGCGGCCACGTTGTCGGGATGGCCCTCGAGCAGCGTCGCATAGTCGAGCATGCGCGCGCGCGGCAGGGCCAGGCCGCAGGCGACGTCGGCGAGCGCGATGCCGGCAATGACGGCGGCGCCCGACGAGCCGAGGCCGCGGCCGAGCGGGATGGGGTTGTCGATGTGCACGGCGAGGCCCGCTGGCAGGCTGGTGGCGTGCGCCGTGGCCACGTAGATGGCGATGCGGGTGATGAGGTTGCGGGACGGCTGCAGCGGCACCGAGGCGGCACGGTCGCCCGAGTACGTGAGCGTCATGCGCAGTGCGGCGTCTGCGTCTGTGAGTGCGTCTGGCTGTGCGTCTGGTTGTGCGTCTGGTTGTGCGTCTGCGTGGACAGCGGCCAGGCGGGCCTCGTCCGACGGCACGACGACGGTCAGCGTCAGGTACAGCGACAGGCCGGCGCCGAGCACGTCAAAGCCCGGGCCGAGGTTGGCCGTCGACGCGGGCACGCGGATGGTGAACCGTTTGGCCATCTTGCACGAGATCAGGTGCAGGGCAAGCCAGGTTTAATGACAACAACGACAACGACAACGACGACAACGGCCACGGCCAGACAACTACAACGAGGGCGCGGGCACGGCCTCGGACTGGGCAGGCGGCGTCGGCGACTGCGATGCGCGCCGCGACCGGAAGTACTTTGCAATCAGAAACGCCACATCCAGCGACTGCGTGTAGTTGAGGCTGGCGGCCATCCAAGCAGCGCGAGTCAGCACATGAACGTCTACGATGACAACACCAACACCAACAGCACGCAAGACTCACCGGGGATCGCAGAACGTCTGGTAGTTGGTGCTGAGATCCGCCTCGCCCAGGTTGTTGGAGCCGCCAATCGTCTCCGTGACAGGCTCGCCCGTGAGCTCGCAGTGCACGCCGCCAAGGTGCGTGCCCAGCTCGCCGTGGATCTCAAACGCCTCCGTGAGCTCCGCGACAATATGCTCGAACCGGCGCGTCTTGACGCCCGACGCCACCGCCTCGGTGTTGCCGTGCATGGGGTCACAGCACCACACGACCTTGTGCCCGCTGCCTTGCACTGCGCGGATGTGGCCCGGCAGGTACTCGCGCACCTTGCCGGCGCCGTAGCGCGTGATGAGCGTGACTTTGCCCACCTCCTTGTCCGGGTTGAGCACGTTCAGGAGCGCCACGAGCTCGTCGGGCTGCATCGAAGGGCCGACCTTGACGCCAATGGGGTTGGCGATGCCTCTAAAGTACTCCACATGCGCGCCAGTGAGCTGGCGAGTGCGGTCGCCGATCCACAGAAAGTGGGTTCCCAGGTTGTACGACTTGGTCGGCGGCTGCGGCGGCGGCGGCGCAGATCCATCGGCAGCCGCACCAGCCGACGGGGCAGCGTTGCGCGGGGTCTGCACCTCGCGGGTGAGCGTCGTCTCGTACTCGAGCATGAGACCCTCGTGCGACATGAACACGTCGGCGGTGCGCGTCGCGTGGTTGGCCTCGGGCTGTCAGCGCCAATCGTGCGCATAAACTCGAGGGCATCGACAAGCTGGCTGACGACGGCCTGGTACTCTTTGCGGACGTCGGGGTTGCGCACATGCTCGAGGTTCCAGTGCTCCGACTGCAGGTTCCACGACTCGGGGTGGTGCAGATCGGCAAAGTCGGACGCGAGCAGCGCGCGCACGTAGTTGATGGTCGCCGCCGAGTGGAAGTAGGCGCCGAGCAGCCGCTGCGGGTCGGCTTGCGCTCCGACAGCGGCATGCCGTTGACGTTGTCGCCGCGGAACGCCACGTACTCGGTGCCGTTGACCATCTCGGTGGGCTTGGAGCGCGGCTTGGCGTACTGGCCGGCCATGCGGGCAATGCGCACCACCGACGTGCGGCCGCCCCACACGAGGATGAGCGACATTTGCAGAAGCACCTTGAGCTTGTTCTGGATCGGATCCTGCGGGTGGTGCACGGGCCATGGGAGGCGTCAGTGCCGGCCGCAGACGACGCCTCGGCAAGGAGCGCCAGCCGGGCGATAGATCCGCCAGCAGCGGCGACCACAAGCACCAGCACGTGCGGGTTGGGCAGGGCTGGATAGGCATGCCGATCGACGCAGCACACGGCACGTACCTGCGAGCAGTAGTCAAAGAGCTCGGCACAGTCGCCGCCCTGCAGCAGGAAGCGCTTGCCCTCTGCGACCTCCTGCAGCAGCTTCTTGAGGTTCTCGATCTGCCGATGGCCGGCCAGGCGTTGCATGCGGTGCCGGAAACAGACGGTTGCGATGCAGTCAGAGCAGACAGGTAGCCAGGCAGACAGGCAGACATGGATTGGATTGGCATGGACGGCAGAGTACGGCAGAGCAAGTGCGCAGGTGTCAGCAAGCCACGGCAACCACAACCAACACCACCACATGCAGCCGCATGCACCGTCGCCGCACGCACCTCGCCAGGCGCAACGAGCGGCGGCAGGTGCTCGAGCTTGGACAGCACGGTGGCCAGCTCGGCCGGGTCGTCGTACACCACGTCCTGGTGGACGCTCTTGCGGCGCCACGACACGGGGCTCCAGTCGGCGGCTGCTGCTGTCGCTGCTGCTGTTGCTGATGCCGATGCAGTGAGCTCGTCATTTTTGTTAAACGTGCGCGGGGAAACAAATCGAAGCGAGTCGAATCGGTTTCATTGAGCTCACAAGCCACAGCGCACGGCCAACGCTGGCAGACAGAAAGGAGTGTGTGCGCATCGGTGCGTGCGTGCGCGTGCGTGGTGGCGGCGGTGCAGGCCATTCAGACGTTGATGACGCGAGAGAGCTTCTGGACCCGCGTGAGCAGCAGATCGCCCTGCTTGATGGTCGCCTGGTACTGGGCGTTCTTGGCGTCTGGCCGGTTGGTCTCGATGATGCCGCCGACCTTGTCAATGACGGCGTTGATGCGGCCAGACGAGATCAGCTGCGACAGATCACTGCCGTGGACCAGTCGTCAGTAGTCAGTCGTCAGTTGCCAGTCGCGTGGCAGCAAGCAGGCCGCCTCCCTCCAAACCACGACAACAACAACCACAACCACAAACTTACCCGTCGAGCCAGCCCTCGGTGACGCCAAACGACGTCGCCATCGACTCGATCGTGAGACTGCGGTACGACTCGAGCAGCTGGGCATACACGCGGATGCGCATCTCGCGCACATAGTAGTTGTAGTGCGCATTCAGCAGGTGGTCCTGCTTGAAGCTCTGCTCGACAATCGCAAGCGACCGGAAGAACTGCGCGTACTTGCACTCGTAGAACGAGTTGACATAGTCCTCGAGGTGGGGTATGTCGTGGATCACCTCGAGAATCTCGGGTGCATGCACAACCTTGGCCTTGAACTCGGGACGCTGCAGCGTGATGGCGGCAGTGAGCGACGCGTAGCGGACAAACGCCTTGTAGTCCATGAGCTCCGTCGACGTGAATGTGGCAAGCGAGTCGAGCAGCATGCCGACCGCTCCCTTGAAGTCGCGCACCGAGATGAGGTAGATGCCCTCGTACACCTTGAGACGGTTGCGGCGGTCCCAGTCGCCGCCCTCTTCAATCAGGCCCTTGACCTTGTCAATGTTCTTGCTGATCGTCTCGTTGTCGCGGAAGAAGAAGCCGATGCGGACAATCGCAAAGTAAATGTCGATGCGGTGGCCAAGCGGCCCGTCTTTTCCAGTGCAACCTTGTATGCCTCGAGCGCGCGCTCCTAGCTCGCCAGCATTGCATGAAAGCGCGCTGCGCGTCAGTCGACAGCCAGGAACCAGAGCGCAAGCCACGCCAAGCTAAGCCGGGCAGGCCAACGCACCTTGTCGCCGATCTTGGCCAGGTACTGCGCCTTGGCAATCAGAGCATCGCTAATGTCGGTCTCGCCCAGGTTCTGCTCGGCATCCTCGAGCTTGTCCTGCAGCTTCTTGAGCTCGGCCTCGTTCTCGGCGCGCAGCGCATTGGCCAGAGCAGCATCCTTGGGAATGCCCAGCTCGGCAACGGCAATCTCGTAGTATGGGCCCATGCCTGTCGCCCGAGAGGTCAGCGACTGCGTCAGCGACTGCGCCTGCATCCAGCATCCAGCATCCAGCATCGATGAACGTGTGGATCCACAATCGACGCATCAACAACAGGCAGGACTCACTGTCGGCCTTGATGCCGGCCACCAGCTTTGTCCGGGCATTGTCCTTGAGCTCGGCCGGGCCGTGGGCCAGCAGGAAGTGCAGGTGGGTGAGATCCAGGTTGGGGATCTGGCGCAGGGCCGCATTGCACGCACGCCGTGTTAGTTGCAGCAGCATGCGGGGCCAGGGTGCGTGTCGCGCACGGCTCGCTGGCTGGCTGGCTGGCTGGCTGGTGGGTCGTGGCAAGTGGCAAGTGGCAAGTGGCAAGTGGCCGGACCATGCGAGAGCGAGAGGCTTGGCACGGCATGACAGGCTGCCTGCAGCACAGACGCACACGGCCAGACGCACACGCCGGCCTCTCGTGGCAGGCACGCTCGCCAGCACGCTTGCAGACGCCAAGATCGTCGGCGCCGGCTGCCTGCCAGCCAGGGTTGGACGGCGCAGCACAAGCGTCGTCGGTGCTCTGCCGCATGCCTGTCCCTTGTAGTGTCCCCACGCCACGCCATGCAGCCCGCAGCCCGCCACGCAGCCGGCCACCACGCCGCTGCAGCTGCCCACCTTGGGAATAGCGTCCGACATTGCGTTTGTTGCTGCTGCAGCAAAGTCGCGTTGCTCGCGGCTGCTGGCTCTGACCATCCATCTGACGGTGTCTGTCCGTGTGCCTGCTGCCTTGTCGCCAATCCACGCTGTGCACAGCTATACAATCACACACAGCGGTCGAGGAACCAAACAGGCTTTACTGCGTGTCGCCCCAAGAAAGCAATACAGAACCAACATCACTGCGTCTCCGGGTCGGATCGCTGGAGCCGCCCGCGCTGCCATGCTCAAGGGCCTGCGAGCCAGACCGCGACATGGAAGGCGTAAGGCCAGGCACCTTGATGTCGCTGGGCACCTTGAGGGTGCGCACAGACCGTGGCAGCGCGCGCCGCTTGACATAGCGCGACCGCGAGTACGCGAAGCCGTTGGACGTCATGCTGACGCCGCTCATGGACCGTGTCTCGAGGTCGTTGCCGACGCTGCTGCTGGACTGGCTGCTCGGCCGGTGCTGGCCGTGCTGGCCGTGCTGCATATGCTGGCCCTGTTGCAACTGTGAGCTTGACGACCGGTATGCATTGTCGTGCTGCATCTGCTGCTGTTGCTGCATCGTTGTCTGTTGCTGTTGCTGTTGCTGCTGTTGCTGTTGCTGGTACTGGTGCAGCGAATGGCTGAAATGCGTGCCCGAAGGCGACGGCGACATGCCCACAGGCGATGTGACGCCACCCGCACGCGCCGAGCCCTGCGGGTTGGCGGGAGACGCGCGGTACGTGTAGTGCTCTAAATCATGCGTGTACGGCGAGATGGTGTGGTTCGAGTTCATGAGGTTGGCGAGATGGGCCGCGACTTCGTTGTCCGTCGGCCGCAGGACCACGCGGCGCGACGTGTTTTCGGGTTGCGTCCGCGTGCGGTAGGCGTCAGAGTACGACTCGGACCCGTAGTAGCCGCCGCCGGAGCCGTGGTCGTCATCCATCTCGGGGGAAAATGCTCCGGCAGAATGGGATCGGGTGGGCGACCCGGTGCGGTAAGGGCCACGGTCGCTGTAGTAGGACGGCGATGATGGCCGCAGCGACTCATAGTGGCCATGCTGGTATGCATTGCCATAGTTGCGATCTTGCATGGCACGATACTGCTGTTGCTGCTGGTACTGCTGCTGCTGCTGTTGCTGTTGCTGCTGTTGAAGATGATATTCTTGCTGCTGCTGCTGCTTCAACAGACTGCTGGTACATTCCATTGCCCTGCTGTCCCCTGCGTGGGGCATATCCCGTACCAAATCGCTGTTGCTGATGGGACTGTTGCTGCTGGTACTGCTGATACTGCGACGATCGCGCACTGCCTGCATACGACGACGCAGACGACCCGCCCTGGTGACGCGCCGACGAGGGAGGAGCCAAGTACTGGCGGTCCGGCCGGTGCCACACCATGCCGTCCTGGATCTGGCCCTGTCGGTGAACACGGGACTCGACGTCACAAACGCAGCAGGCGACGACCACGCCGACTGCACCGACTTGGCATCGTCTTGGTCGGCCACGGTGCTGTGTTCGCTCGACGTCGAGAACGACTGCTTGTGGTGCAGCTGTTGCTGGGCACGGTCCATCATCACAACGCCGCTCGCTCCGGACGGCGAGCTGGACTGTGTCCTTGGCTGTGGCGGCGATATGGACGTCAAGAGTCCAGACGCGCCGCCAGATCCCTGCGCGCGCTCGTGCGGACTGCCGGGCACCGAGATGGGAGCCGATGGCGTGGGTGACGGACCAGTCTGTCTGCTCGACTGCTGCTGCTGCTGCTGCTGCTGAGGGATGCCAAGCGACTGCGTGTCCATGGACGTGGCGGCCGACGGCTGTGAGAATAACGTGCGGCCAGGATACTGCGGCTGGCCCTGACTGCGATTGGCGCCAGAGAGCCCAATGTTGGCCGTGCTGCCCGGCGCCAGGAACGGCGGATAGTGGTACTGCAGCGTGGGCTTGACGACCGGACGCCGAGTTGGACGATGGGCGGCCAGGAGGGGACTGGCCGTACTGGGACGAGGGGCCGGAGCGCTGCGCATCTCGGGCGACATGCTTCGGGACGCGTACGATGGCTCAGCGACGGCCGACAGACGCGGCGATCCAGCCATGCCATGGACTGTGCGAGCTGTCGACAGCCAGCGCCGCGGACTTTGATGCTGGTGCCTTGCCCTTGCCCTTGCTGCTGCTGCTTTTGGATCCGTCGGTGGCTGGATTCGCAGTTGGCTTGCTGCCGCTGCCTTGCTGCTGTGTGCGGCCAGATCCGTCGTGCAGGAAGAGATGGTTCAGGCCCAGCTCGGCCGGATCGGGCTGGCCCGACTGGGACAGGCTGCGGTAGAGCACGTAGCCATTGGCAGAGTCGTAGTCGGACGTGTAGCCGTCCGTCGCGACAGGCTCGTTGCCGCTCCATTTCTGGTGGTGCGGGATCACGTGGCTGCTGCGAGACGGCGACCGGATGTACGAACTCTGCCCGTAGTCATCGCCGTGCCGTTGGTTGAACCCGTTGCCGTGGTTGTGGTTGTGGTGGTGATGGTGTTGGCGGTGGTCGACGTGCCGTCCACTGTCGCCGCCATGGTATCCATCGACGCTCACAGAGGTTCTTGCATACGACCCGCTTCCTGACGCGCGGCCAGACGGATCGTATGCGTATGCAGATCGCTGCGGGAGACCCTGGTGGCCGTTGCCATAACCACTGCCATTGCCGCCCAGATCGCCACTGCCCGACCTGGCGCGATCGCCGCCCGTCCATCCTCCCTGGGCTCGCTGTCCAAACCCGTCGTCGTCAAAGCCGCCAACCGCAAATCCAGACATGTCCGACCCAGACCGCATCATGGTGTCTGAGCCAATGATGCCCGACGACGAGTCCCGCAGGCCGCCCGACCCCATCCGCTTCTGCTCTTCCTTCTTGGCCAGAAACTCGCGCGACAGCTTGTGGATCATCTGCGGCATATCATCCTGGAACAGGTTGCGCAGCTGGCCCTCGATCTGCGCCTGGAGAAACCGCCGGATGTTGGGCACGTTGTCAAACGTCGAGTTGACGTCGACCTTTTCGAGCGGGTCGTTTTTGAAGACGAGCGTGATGCCGCGCTCTTGGTCGACGACAAGGACGATGATGCCGCGTAGCTTGACGTTGGAGATGCGGATCTCCATGGGCACGACGAGCGGCCGGTGTGCGGCGAGCATGCCCTGCCGGATGTTGAGGGATCGGTCTCGTGCGGGCACTGTCAACGGGTTGGCCTGCCACGAGCGTCAGCATTCATCGCACATGCGGTTGCAGCCTGCACAGCCCAGCCATGGATGCATCAAGCCGGCCATGGCGTGATGGCTGCACAGCAGATGCACGGCAGATGCACGGCATAAAGGCATGCATGCAGGGATGGATGGACGGACAGCAGTCTGCACACCTGCACTCGGGTTTGGATGATGATAAAGGCGTCGCCGTTGTACACCAGCTTGAAGATGCCCTTGAAGCGGTCCTCGACCAGCTCACTGATTTCCAAGATTTCGAGGTCGGGCGGCTGTCCACAGCGTCCACAGCGTCAGCAGTGTGTGCAAGCCATGGTGCAGTGTGTGCAGCAGTGTGCAGCAGTGTGCCAGCAGTATGCCAGCGGTGTGCAGTGCGTTGTCAGCCTACAAGCGCCACATGTGTGCCAACATGTGCCAGCATGTGCCGGCATCCGTGCACAGTCTGCCCGCACCTTTGTGCCCATGTCCAGCTCCTTGACGACGATGCGGTCGACGATGTTGGCGGGCTTGCTCTGGCCATGGTTGAGGGCGACGGTCAGCTGCGCCTTGGCCTTCTCGATGAACTCGGGCGAGAACTCGGGCCAGTTGATTCTGAACGACATGTGGCTGCTGCTGCTGCTGCTGCTGCTGCTGCTGCTGCTTCTACTGCGACGATGCTGCTGCTATTGAAGCCGTCGTTGGCGATAGTTAAGGAAAGCAGAACAAGATTTTATGTGGCGCCAGTCATCGACAGCCGGGCAAAGTCGTCGGCCATGCCACACGGGGGATCAGACGCAGACGAGGACGGCAGGGACACGCCAAGGTGCCGAGCAGCAGACGAGCGCAGGCGCGGACAGTCCAGCCGGTCCAGCACCGTTTGCCACACGTCCGTCTCCAGCTGTATCTGCATTTCGTCCACGAGCCGAAGATGCGTCTTGGCAAGTCCCAGCCGGCGGCTCTCAAAGCACAGCCGCAGGAACCGCGAGTGCAGGCTGGACAGCCGTGGGTCTGGCACCAAGTCCCTGCGAGCAAGCATCTGTTTAAGGATATCGTGTGCCTGGCGATCGCTGTTGGCACGCAAGTACGACTTGATGGCGCTCCAGTAGATGTGCTGTGGCAGCAGGCTGACGTGGCGAGCAGCGCTTCCTGGCGATGCGTCAGAGAGCCGACTGAATGTGCCTGCGCTTGTCATGGCCATCCAGAGATCGTCAACGAGCATGGAGCATGGCGTCGCCTCTGTCACTGCCAACATCGCTGCATAGACGGCTGCCGTGCGGCGTTCGTCGGGGATCCACCGGTAGACGGTTTGTGCTGCTGCAAGCGCAGACTGGATCGGGATGGACGGAAACGCCTTGTCTGCGAACCCAGCGTCGAGATGGGCAGAGACACTCGCCGGCCGGCCGTCCAGTGTGCGCGATGCGTGTGACGCGATGGCCTGCAGCGCCGCAACGAAGCATTCTTCCGTGGGCTTGACGTGCGCATGGCGCATGGCATAGAGCACGGCGCAGCTCTTGTCCGCACGGCCCAAGTCGCGAAACAGCTCAATCAGCAGCTCGTACGTGTCTACGTCCAGCTTTCCGCCCTGTTGCGCCTCGGCTCTTTCGAGCACAACAGCCGCCAGTCGCTGCAGCCCGTGCATGTTACCAAGCGACACCAGCGCCTGTCGCAGGATGTGAAAGAGCCTTGTCATGCTGCGCGGCAACTTGCGGTCCGTCTCCGACACGACCGACAGCTCATGCGCGTACTTGGCCATCGAGCCAGCCTTTTCCAGCGAGGCCGCATTCGCATACGTGGCATCAAACAGCCTGCACCAATTCTGGCTCTGCTGCAGCACAATGTCGATCTCGTCCGCAGCACCCGACTTGATGTATGCCCACACAATCAGCCGCCATTCTGCCACGGTCGGAGCGTGCCGTGCAAGCGCCATGTCCTGCAAGACGGCGCTGATGTGGTCCATGCACATGGACGGTGTGAGCATGGACCGCGCAATGTATCGCAGAAGCAGCGTAAACAGGTTGCGCGGCACTTGATCGAGAACCGTCTGGTCAAGCGTCAGACCCTTGTACAGTATCCACGGATCGGGGGAATCGGAATCATAGTCGAGGTATGGGTCGTACTCTGGGTCGACCTCTGTCTGCTGCTGCTGCTGCTGCTGCTGCTGCTGCTGCTGCTGCTGTTGGGGCGATGCAGATGCAGATGCAGATGCAGATGATAATGCGGCCGACTGATGCGGATGGGCTTCGCTGTGCAGATTCAGATGCTGCATCAGCTGGTCGCGCATGTACTGCGGATCCACGCCAGTCTCTGCATCGACCTTGGAAAAGAACGAGTTTGCGGCTTCTTGGTCGTCGTTGAAGAACACAGCGACCGGCGTGATGACGAGGGACGGCGCGGCGATCTGCGCCTTGAGCAACGACGACAGCTGGTCCAGCTGGATCTCCAACTGTCTGCGGTGAGAGTCACTTTGATGCTGCGCCTGGTATTGAAGCTGCCAATTCTGGGTATGATCTTGCTGCATCGGCTGCAGCTGATGGTGCGAGTGGCTGTTGCTTTGCGGTGGATCCTGCAGCTGCTTTTGGGCGATGCTGGCGTCGATGCTGGCGTCGATGCTCGGCTGTTTCCGCCGATGACGGCTGAACAGCGAGAAGCCAAAGTGCCATGGGTCGGCTGATTCCTGGGCAAGATGTGCGTGGTCTGCGGTCGGCGTCACTGCCGCTGCTGCTGCCTGTGAGAAGGCACGTCTCTGCATGCCGGCCGTATGGCCAGTCGCTGTGCCCATGGCTGCCGTCCAAGCCGTCGCATGCGACTGCGACTGCATGTGGAATGGTGATCGAGGCCAGTGCTGTTGCAGACGGTGGCCGGCCAAAAGCGGCGGCGGTGCGCTTGTGGCGGCGGCAGCCCTTGTCTGCTGGCAGCAGGTGGCAGACCCTCGTGTGCGCAGCAGCACCAGCACGTCTGCCAGCTCGCTCAGCAGGCTGTCCAGCAGCCGTTGCTGTTGTGGCCGCCGTCGCCTCGCATGTTTTGCTGGTCGCTTCGCAAACGACTGATGGAACGATATCGGATTGTCGAAAAGGTGCGCTGAATGCGGGCTTGCAGGCGGCAACATGGGCTGACACGGGCCGGACCGGGCTCTGCGTGGCGTGGCATGGCCAGATAGGAGAGGGTGCGCATGGCATTGTGCTCAAGGCCACGTTCATCGAGACGGGCGAGGTCGTTGCGCTCAAGAAGGTGCCGCTGCGCAAGCTTGAAAACGGCATTCCAAACACCATCGTGCGCGAGATCAAGGCGCTGCAGGAGATTGACCACCAGAATGTGCGTGTGCTGCTGGCCGCTGGCCGGCATACAGCCAGGGCACAGCCAGGGCACAGTCACGCCCGCTCGCCGCACATTCAGCCATCTGCTGACAAACGTGTGCGCTTGTCTCCAACAACACAACGCTCACACAGGTCGTCAAGCTGCGCGACGTGTTTCCGTCCGGCACAGGCTTTGTGCTCGTGTTCGAATTCATGCTGAGCGACCTGGCCGAGGTCCTGCGCAACGCCACGCATCCTCTGACCGAGGCGCAGATCAAGGCGTACATGCTGATGCTGCTCAAGGGCGTCGCGTACTGCCACCAGACATCCATCATGCATCGCGACCTGAAGCCGGCCAATCTGCTCATTTCCCCGACGGGCATCCTCAAGCTGGCCGACTTTGGTCTGGCCCGCGTCCACTCGGCCGACACGGCTGGCCGGCCATACAGCCACCAGGTCGCAACACGGTAACCGTTGTTGGCCATCTGAGCTCGGTGTCGTCGCATGCTCACTCCATCCAACACGGCTGGCCAGGTGGTACCGCGCTCCCGAGCTGCTTTACGGTGCACGCAAGTACGACGCGGGCGTCGATCTCTGGGCCGTTGGATGCATCTTTGGCGAGTTGCTCAACCACTCACCGCTCTTTCCGGGCCAAAACGACATTGACCAGCTGTACTGCGTCATCAGCATCCTTGGCACGCCTACAAGGGAGACATGGCCCGTGAGTGCACAGTTGGCAGACTGGCTCTTGACGCCACTGGTTCTCACCACGATGGGCTCGCGCCGCAGGAACTAGAGTCGCTGCCAGACTACAACAAGATCCAGTTTCCGTCTGTGCCGGCCATGCCGATCGAGAAGCTGTGTCCAGACGCGTCGCCGAAGCAGTGCACCTGCTCAAGCAGTTTCTGGTCTACCGCAGCGACCATCGCATCTCGGCACGCGCGGCAAGTCCCTTCCGGCTGCATGACCAGTGTCTGTCGGCAATGCGGCTGACCATCCATGAACTGTATCATCACACACAATAGGCGTGCTTGATCCATACTTTTTCAATAAGCCGCTGCCGGCACACCATCTGGAGCTGCCGATCCCCAAGAAGCAGGCACGCGAGCAGTTTGACGTGGACCGCCCGCTCGACCTAACCATCATCCTGCCCAGCCACCAAAAGATTGCCGTCTAGCGCGGCGCCAGCCACCCCACGATAATTTACACACCACACATCTCTTGCCCAATAACAGCCACATTTCTTCTCGCCTCGACCGATGCAGACCGCCACGTCTTACAGCTTGAGCGACCGACGCGACGGCCGGCCGTAGACAACGAGCGCGCGCTGCTCAAACGACGAGACCATCATCTGGCTGACCTGCTCGAGAAACAGGGCAGACGCCTGGGCATACAACGCATGGCGGAACTCGAACCCGACATAAAAGTCAATGATGCAGGCGTTCTCGACGTGGGCGGCTGCCCCATCTGTTCCGCCTGTTCCGGTTGGCGCAGACTCGGATCGGCCGTCGGCTGCCCGTGGTGGCGTCCATGGGCGCGACGCCGATGGCAACGGCGACGACGACACAGGCAACCGGTGTCCACCGGGCGGCCCGCGCAGCACGCCGGCCTGATCAGCGGGCACCCCCTCAAACGTCCAGCGGTTGACGAGCGTCTTGAACACGGCCGAATTCGACGCAACGGCCTCGACGGCATAGTCCTTGTCGACGCACCGCACCGTCGACACATACGTCTCCTTGAACATCTGGAAGCCGACGCCCAGCTCGCCCGTGAGCGTCGTCTGCAGGCGGTCGCCCGGCAACCGGGTCTTTGCCGTGGACAGGATGCGCGAGGAGATGCACCACGGCACAAACGTCTTGTACTCGGGGATGTCGGTGACGAGGGCGTACATTTGTGCACGGGAGTAGCCGATGAGGCGGCGTTCCTTGTACACCTGGAGGCCGCTGCTTGGCGGCGCGGATCCAAAAAGCGTGCCGATGAACGTGGCGTGCGCTGTGCGGCTGTTGCGGCCGGTGCGGCTGGACAGCATGGCTGGCGGCCGGCAGAATCCCTTGCAGCAGCGGCAGGCGGCACCGCAACGCCATCGTCGTCGTTTGAGTCGAAACAGTCGGCGTGGATCAAATCGACCAAAAAGTCAACAACTTTTTTTTTTGGTTCTTGATCGTCTCGTCGACACTCTTTGTCGCCGCCAACGACCGCACCCGACAGCCGCAGTCGTATCAGCAGCAGCCAGTATCAGTCGCAACAGGAGCAACAGCCACAGCCATGGGACAAAAGGTGCAAAAGAAGAATGCCAAGGGCCGCTTGGACAAGTACTACCACATGGCCAAGGAGCAGGGCTACCGTGCCCGCTCTGCCTTTAAGCTCATCCAGCTCAACAAAAAGTACAACTTTTTGGAGCGCTCCAAGGTCGTCGTCGATCTGTGTGCTGCCCCCGGTGGATGGCAAGTACTCGCTCTCGCTCTCGCTCTCTCTATCTCTGTGGTGCTGTGGCGGTGGTGCCGTGCCGGGCAGGCGTCTGGGCAATGTGGATCGCACTCGGTGCACCGTGGGCTCGCTTTGTTGTGCTGGTGTGTGTTTGTGAATGCATGGCTGACCGGGATCGCTCCTGCCGAACCAACAGGCTGCAGGTCGCTGCCAAGTACATGCCCAAGCCCAACATCATCATCGGTAGGCAGCCCTGCTCGCGGCTTCTTCTGGGCACGCCGGCCGCTGGCTGACACCTTGCATGGCAACGTGGCGATGATGCCAGGTCTCGATTTGGACGCCATCAAGCCCATCCCGGGTGTCATCACGCATGTCGAGGACATCACAACAGCAAAGTGCAGAGCCACGCTCAAGGCCGAGCTCAAGACCTGGAAGGCCGATGTCTTTCTGCACGACGGTGCTCCCAACGTTGGCACGTCGTGGCTGCAAGACGCCTTCACCCAGGCTGAGCTCACGCTCTCGGCGCTCAAGCTCGCCACCGAGTTCCTCGTGCCCGGCGGCACGTTTGTGACCAAGGTCTTCCGCTCCAAGGACTACCAGAACCTCATCTGGGTGTTCCAGCAGCTGTTCCGCAAGGTCGAGGCGACCAAGCCGGCATCGTCGCGTAATGTCTCGGCTGAAATCTTTGTGGTCTGCCGCGACTACATTGCTCCCAAGAAGATCGATCCCAAGCTTCTGGACCCCAAGTACGCGTTCAAGGAGATTGACGACAACGAGGGTCTCGACCAGATGGACGAGAAGAAGGTCAAGGAGAAGCAGGGTGCTCTCCTCAACGAGCTGTTTGGTGCTCAGGTTCGTGTGCCTTGCATTGCTGTTTTGGCTGTTGATGCCGGCACTCACGCCATCTGCTTTCAATGTCTGTGATCTGTAGAAGCGCCGTCGTTTCCGCGATGGTTACGAGGATAACGACTACACGCTGCACAAGACCAACACGGTCACGGCGTTTGTGAACCAGTCCGACTACGTCAGCATCCTGGCCAACTCCCACGAACTCAAATTTGACCTCGAGGACGAGCAGTCCAAGACGTGCGTGCCCGCTGTTGCTTTAGATGCAGTCTGTGTGCTTTCTGGCTAACCCTGTTTTCAATCCCTCCTTTGGCTGCCAATGCAGGATCAACGACTCGCCGCTGACAAACTCTGACATTCGCGAGTACATCCAGGACCTCAAGGTGCTCGGCAAGAAGGAATTCAAGGAGCTCATCAAGTGGCGTGAGAGCATGCGCCAGCTGCTCGGCCTCGAGACGGCCGCCTCGCGCCGTGCCAAGAAGGCAGAGGATCTCGCCACTGCCGAGGCTGCAGCAAAGGAGGCTGAAGAGAACGAGGACCTTGACGCCATGGTACATTCCCCCCGCATCCTTGTCCCGCCTTGCTATGTTATGTCTGCAGCCAACGGGCCTCTGACACGGGTGCACACTTGCATGAGTGCAGCTCGAGAGAGAGCGCGCGGCACAGGAACTCCGCGATCGTCGCGCCAAGAAGAAGCAGCGTGAGCGCAAGGCCAAGCTGCTTCTCAAGCTGCAGCTCGGTATGAAGACGCCCGATGATATTGGTCTTGAGGCGCATTCAGGCCTGGACGCTCTCCCCGACATGGTGGTGGGCGACGACATGGACACTGCCGACTTCAACGATCCCAAGGCCCGCAAGGCGGCCAAAGCCAAGCGCGATGCTGCTGAGACGCTGACACCAGCCTCGGTGGTTGGCGAGGCTGATGATGCGTCTGCCAGTGATGACGACGAGGACGACGACGAGGATATGGAGGACGGGGACTCTGACTCTGACACGGAGCGTGCGCGCAAGGTCGGCCGTCTCGAGAGCGAGATTGACGCGCTGTACGCCGAGTACGAGACGCGTCGCACCGAGCGCAACCCGACAGCCAAGGCCAAGAAGAACCGCGATGTCAAGACGCAGTTTGAAGAGTGGTACGGTGTCGAATACGAGAAGAAACTCGGCAAGGCGGGCACTGCGGCAGCAGGTCCAGATGGCATGGATGGCGCTGGATCGGCGGACGAGTCGAGCGATTTCTCCGACTCTGAGGACTCGGAGACGGACGTTCCTGCCAAGCGTGGCAAGAAGGCTGATGCCGCATCGCGCAAGAGACGCAGCACGGTGGATTTCGAAGACGAGGAGGAGGCCGAGGCCGAGGCGCCAAGGCAGGCGAGGCTGCAACCGCGGGACCCATGTCCAAGAAGGCGCGCGTCTTTTTCGACAACCCCATTTTCAACGTGCTCAAGGACTCGAACGGCAAGGGCAAGGACAAAGCAGCACCCAAGGGCAAGACGGCGTCGCTGTTTGCGTCCGAGATGCAGCTGTCGGACGATTCGGACGACGAGAACGAGCAGGAGAATGCTGGCGGCAAGAAGACCAAGAAGGGTGCCAAGAAGGGTGCCAAGAAGTCCAAGGACGCCATGATGTCTGCGTTTGCAGACGACGACGATGCGGATGGCATCCCTGCTGTTCCTGTGGATGCCGACAGCGATGACGATGCACCCGCTGATGGTAAAGCCTGCTGCAGGAGCCTGTTTCTGCGTGGGATGGCGTTTGGTGCTGACGATGGCGTGCATGGACCCAGGCGACTTTGTGATTGACACGGCCGCCAAGTACACGCTTGCACAGCAAATGTCGACGCGGTCTGGCAAGCGCGACCTGATTGACAATGCATACAACCGCTACGCGTTCAGCGACCCCGAGGGTCTTCCCTCATGGTACGGCCGGCCATGTTGTTGCTGCTGCTGCTGTTGTCGTGCCGTGCAATGACACTCGAGCTGACACATTGCGCATTGCGCATTGCGTTGTTCAGGTTCCAGGAAGACGAGGGCCGCCACAACAAGCCCACGCCGCCCGTGACCAAGGAGGCGGCAGACATTATGCGGCAACGCATGCGCGCGCTGGATGCCCGGCCGATCAAAAAGGTGGCCGAGGCCAAGTTCCGCAAGCAGATGCGCGCGCAGCGGCGTGTCGAGAAGATGGCGCGCAAGGCCGAGAACCTGAACAATGACGAGGACATGTCGGAGAAGACGAAGCTCGAGGCCATCTCCAAGATGATGGGCAAGGCCAAGAACAAGAAGGAGTTTGAGAAGCCCAAGCTTGTGGTGGCCAAGGGCATGAACAAGGCGAACAAGGGCCGTCCCAAGGGTGTCAAGGGCCGCTACAAGGTACGCTGTTGGTGTTGGTGTTGGATCTGGAGTGGGGGCGTCAGAGCGCGTTGCTAACCGCTGTGCACTTGCGTGTGCTGCAGATGGTTGATCCCCGCATGCTCAAGGACATGCGTGCGGCCAAGGCGAATGCCAAGAGGAGCAAGGGCAAGGGCAGAGGAAGAAAGTAGAGCGTGTGGCTGCAATGCATCGTTGCCGCGAATGAAGGCCCCATATTAGCCCTGCGTTGTTGTACACGGCCTTGGGTCACGCGCTGGGTCACGCGACTGCCCTGAAAGCCGACAGCCTGCGACCATTGCCACCTTCACCTTGACAATCACACAAGGACGACTTGGACCACAGATGCAATCGACGGCGGCCAGCACATTTGCAGATCCGGTGCGGCTCGCCACGGTCGCCCTCTCGCTCATGCAGCACGAGGCGTGGGAGTCGCTCGCCGCCGTCTCGTCCATCTATGTCAAGGACCGGTACACGCTGCTGGGAGGCTCGCCGGGCCACACGACGACGCCGCTCTCGCTCTTTGTGTGGCAGCAGGACTCGGCACCGCACACGCTGGAGATGACGGACGTTGCTCTGCATCCGCCGTCGCCGTCGTCGGCGCTGTTCCGCGTGTGGGACGAGGACACGCTGCAGGCTGCGGTGCCGTTGGGTTCGGGTCTGGGTCTGGGTCCGCTGGTGCGATGGCGGTAGTGGAGTTGCAGTCATTCTGCTGCTGCACTCGCCCGGGCGGTGGGTGTACCACAACCTCATGGGCGTGGACCACGGCTGGGATGTGTTTGCCAAGGGCTGGTGTGCGACGATCGACAAGGCACGGGAGGCCTTTGCGCTGTCGTCCAGAGAGGCTGCCGATGCGTCCGAGCCGGTGCGTTGCCAACGCTGCTTGTGGACGCGGCGACGGATCTGCGACTGACTGACTGACTGGCTGGCTGATCGGTGTGTGCATGGCATGGCATCGCATACGGACAGAGCCCAACCGACGACGACCAGTACTGGAACTCGTATGCGGTTGTTGGCGACAACGTGGTGGTAGGTGCACTGCGTTGCTGCCGGCCGGCATGGACTAGCAGCGACAGCAACAGCAACTGATGCATGCTGCCTTGCGAGCAGAGCCGGAAACGATCGTTTGAGCAATCGACGCTGGCGCAAGACGAGAACACCGAGGACGACTACTGGAACTCGTACTGAGGCGGGCGGACTAGCCACGCTGCGGCACGGCCGGCCCGCCGTGTCCATGACCCTCTGCATGGATATCGACCGAAATACTACTTGTTAAATAGGACCTTTGGTACTTTATCTTGCTGCAAATCAAACAACCAGTCAGTCAATCGCTTGGCATGGCATCTGGCGCTCAAGCACGGCCGCAGGCAGCACCGCACAGGCTGTTCGAGGCAGACGGCGGCAGCACAAAGGGCATCGCCATCGGCGACTGGCGGCTCTCCACCACTAAGCGGCCCATCTGCAATGCCAGCGAGCTGGACAGGTTCGTCTCGCCCGTTCCACATCCCACAGGACCAGCTCACCCACCAGCGCATCCGCTTCAACCGGCGGCGACAGAGTGGCCGAGCAGGTGGCTATCCCGCTCCCCGAGATGCTCTTTGGCAACAACCGGCTGGCCATCGAGCACCGGTGCGGGCTGCTCGTCAGCTTGGACGCCGTGAGTGCCCTGGCCCGCGTGGACAACCGCCCCGAAGCCGCCGACCGCATCAAGGTGGCGTGTGCAGCGCAGTGGAGCAAGAACAGCTCCAACACGCACGAGAAGATCCGTGACATCATCAAGCCGTACGACTGGACGTACTCGACCGAGCATCGGGGGCTGGTGACGGTGGTGGGCAAGGCCGCACGGGAGGGTGGCAATGGCAATGGCATTGAGGGCGAGAGTGGTGCGCAATTAGAGATGGTGCCGTCGGATGTGGGGATTAATATCCAGCAGCTGCTCAAGCCGGAGCCGATCCTCTTTTATGACGAGCTGGTGCTGTTCGAGGACGAGCTTGCCGATAACGGTGTCGCACTGCTCAGTCTCCGTGTTGTAAGTGCCTGGCTGTCACGGATGGTCGCTTTCTCTGACGGATCCATTCAGCGCGATGCTGATGCCACAATGGACGAATGCATGGATGGATGGATGGATGGATCGACAGAGAGTCATGCCGTCGTGCTTCTTGGTGCTGCAGCGGTTCTTTTTGCGTGTGGACGGCGTCATGTTCCGTGTGATTGACACACGGTACTATCACGAGTTTGGCTCGGATGTGTTGATCCGCGAGTTCCACAGCAGAGAAGCACCGTATGATGCGATCCGCAAGGTGTGTCCATGCCGCGCGTGTGCGGGCTGTAAAGATTGCAAAAGCGTGCATACTGACCGTGGTGTGCCTGTAGCGACTGCCGTGGACCCGGGATCCCGTGGCAGCACCCGTGCAGGATCTGTCCATGCTTACCGACACCAACTGGGTCACGGCGCAAGTCGAGAAGGAGACGCCTATGCCAACGCTGCATCTGCGCGAGAGCCTGTCACTGTTGTCCTTGTCGGCCTAAGGAACGGCTGTGCGCTAGTTGTATGTGATGAATGAAGTGTGCAAGAGCAGGCTCGTCAACAGCCGACCAGGACTTGGTTTATAGACAGTGTATGCAGGTGTGGGAAGGGGGCACGGATACAGATCAGAACGGCTTGCGCAGGATCTCCTTTTCAAACTGCTCGGCAGTCAGGCTGCCGTCCAGACGCTCGACATTGCTGTTGAACACCGAGTAGGCCGACTTGGTCTGTGGCTCGCGACCTGCCACGCAACAAGGATCGTGCTGTCAGTGACGATGGGCAGACACGCAACAGCGACATGCTTGCCTTGCGTGGTCGTGTTCCAGACAATCAGCGACAGGAGCGACAGGATGAAGAACGGGATGCCAAAGTCGAGCCAGACGAACACGATCTGCAGGACAGCGTACACCAGAAGGATGCGTTGCTGCCGCGGGCCTGTGGACGCCGAGTCAGCCAGCCAGCCAGCCACCCACCCAGCCAGCCAGCCAGCGATGCGATGCGCGGGTTCAGTTGGACGGCGCCACGCTGCGGGAGGGCGGCTCGAACGGCGATGTGTGCTCACCCAGCCACGTTGCGAGCAAGTGCGACGCACTCTCGCGGTACTCTTCTTCCTTGGCCTGCTTGGCAAGCTGTCTCGCAGCGTGCGACCCAGTCAGCTCCGTCCACGCCTGTCCACGCCTGTCCACGCCTGTCCACGCCATGGCTTGACCGACCTTTCGCCTGCCCCCCGATCGCTTGGGCATTTCGCAAGATCCTTGACAAGATCCTCAACGAGATCCGCTCAACAAAACACAACCAGCACACAACCTTGACGAGCCAGCAGCCAGCATGAAGGACTACCAGCGCAAGTTTATCGAGTTTGCCATCGCCAACAAGGTGCTCACGTTTGGCTCGTTCAAGCTCAAGTCGGGCCGCACGTCGCCGTACTTTTTCAATGCAGGCCTGTTTGCGACGGGCGAGGCACTGTCGCAGCTGGGCACGTTCTACGCCGCGGCGCTGCAGGACTCCAAGCTGCAGTACGACGTGCTGTTTGGGCCGGCGTACAAGGGCATTCCGCTGGTGTCGTCGCTGGTGGTAGCGCTGTCGACGCAGCATGGCGTGAATGCGCCGTTTGCGTTCAACCGCAAGGAGAAGAAGGACCACGGCGAGGGCGGCGTGATTGTCGGGTCGCCGCTGCGTGGCGATGTGGTGGTCATTGACGATGTCATTACGGCGGGCACGGCCATCCGCGAGAGCGTGGCCATTATCCAGGCCGAGGGGGCCAAGCTCAAGGGCGTGCTGATTGCGCTTGATCGCCAGGAGAAGGGTGCGGGCACGGACCGCTCGGCCATCCAGCAGGTCGAGGACGAGTTTGGCGTGCCGGTCGTGTGCATTGTCAAGCTGACGGACGTGATCGAGTACCTGGAGCAGACGGGCGGCTCTGAGCAGGCGCTCAACGACATCCGCGCCTACCGCGCCGAGTGGGGCGTGTAGATCTGCAGGCGGGCAGCCACGGGCCGATGTATGCTGGCCACGGCGACTCCAACCAACCAACCATCGCATCGCATCACATCTCATGGCCAGCCCTGCCCATCCATGCGAATAAATCTGAGCGAGGGAGGGGGGCCTTGTTCATTCCATGCTTGCAAGCAAGTGCTTCTGGCTGCGTTCCCTCGATGCACCTTGGAGGATCCCTGCATCCGCCACTGCCACAACAACAACCACAACCACGATCACAACAACAACCACCACCACGATCACCACACGAACAACCACAACAACAGAAGCACGCCTATTGGAGGGTGCGCGAGCGGCCCAGGATCTTGGCCAGCTGCTCAAAGCGAATGTCCTCCTGCACCACGATCGACTTTGCGTGGTTCCACTCGGTCACGGGCAGGTCAATGAGCGACTCGTCGTCGGCATTGATGACCCAGTCCTCGCGCGAGCGGATCCAGTCGCCGAGGTCCTCGCCGGACAGGTCGAGCATCTCCTCGAGGCGGTCGAGGGCGATGGACTGGTAGGTGATGGAGAGGGTCTGGGCGATAAAGTCGCGCACGTTGGTCTCAAAGAGCCTGTAGGCGTCGGTGAAGTCGCGCACGGCGTCCTCTGCGTCGAGGTACTTCCAAAAGTCTGCGAAGCGGGCCTGCTCGAGCAGCTGGTGCAGCTGCACGAGGTGGGCGATGATGGGCTCTGCCAGCCACTCGTCGCGCAGCATGTACAGACACAGGTTGAAGTCTGGGCCGGGCAGGGCGCCGAGGGCCAGGGCCAGGATGCAGCCGACAAAGTCGAGGTTTGCGTCCTGCGGGTTGAACTGGTACAGCTTGAGCAGGGCGAGCACGGCGGTGCGGTCGTAGGGGCAGCTGGACTTGATCTGCGACGTGACGTAGTCCTCCAGGATCGGGATGTTCTGCGGGTTGTAGCGGTCGACGGTCTCGACAATCAGGTGGATCTGCGCGGGCGAGTGCAGCAGCGTCAGTCTTTGCGGTCGTTGTGGTCGTTGTGGTCGTTGTGGTCGTCTTGGTCGTCTTGGTAGTGGTCGCTGGTGTGCCAGCAGAAGAAATGTGCAGCGGCTCGCTGCTGCTGCTGCTGTTGCACACGGCCAGCAGAGCAAGCAAGGCAGGCAGCATGCACCTGCAGCAACCACAACCACAACTAGAGCCACAGCAGCAACCACCACAAGCACACGCACAAGCACACGCACCTCCTCGGGTCTGTGCTCGGGGCGGGGGCCGGCCGGGCGGGGCACCTGCTCGTCGTGATCCGTCATGGGTTTTGTTGTTTGTGTTTGCAGTCAACTCGCTGCATCTGCCTGAACAGCCGAGCGAGCACACACGCAGGCACGCAGGCAGGCAGGCACAGGCACGCAGGCATGGACCACCACCACAACCATCGCTACGGCAGCAACAACAACAGCAACAGCAACAACAACAGCAGCAGCAGTGGCTACAACGGCAATGACAACCACGCCAACAGCGGCTACACCAACAGCTTCGGCGGAGCGCCGTGGGCCGCGTCGTCGGGCGGCAGAGCGCTCGGCGGGCAGCGCCATGCGGCTGGCCGCTCGTCGCAGGGCCGCTCTGCCCAGGGCCGCTCCTCGCACGGGCGGTCTCCGCGCCACGACGGGCCTGCCACCGGCCCGGCTCCGGTGCCGGCTCCGGTGCCGTGCCTGCGCCGTGGTCCAGCAGCAGCAGCAGCCGGCGGCCCGTGTCGGGACCTGCCGCCGGTCCTGCAACGGGCTCCGAGACGGATACTGGCGCAGGACCAAGTGCAACCACAGGACCAGGACAGGACCAGGACAGGACAGGCAGCAGCAGCAGCGCAGCAAAGCAGGTGCGTTGCGTTGCGTTGCGTGCATCTGGGCGGCCGCGTGCGAATGCCCTTCTTGCATGTTGTTGCATGTCTGCATGTGTGCGTCTGCCCTGTAGAAGCGCTGCTAACGCCTGCTGCGGCTCGTCTGGCGCGCTGTGATGTGAATGAACACGCTGTGGACCTTGCAGGTGTGCGCACTCCCTCCTACGCCGCTACTGCTGGCGCTGCCTTGGCTGCATCGGCGTCTGTACATGCATCGGCGTCGACATATGCGTCTGCGTCTGCGTCTGCGTCAACAGCCGCTGCGTCCATGCACTACCAGCAAGACCACCAACTTCAACTGCAACAGCACCAGCAGCAACATCCATACCAGCGGCACAACCACAACCACCAGCAGCAGCACCGCAACAGAGCCCACTACTCTCAGGCCCAGATACCCTTCCCGCCTGCAGCCTCCACGCCTGGGCTTATAATCAGCAGCACTACGATCCGTCCGGATCCCGCCGCCCCGACCCGCCGGCCGCATCTGTCCACGACGACTTGCATCCGTCGCTCCGTGCGAAGCCATCGGCCACGTCGTCGGCCTCTTCGTCGTCCCAGTCTCCATACCCGCACTCTCCAACGCATTTCCAGGCTGGATCGCCGAGATCACCCACCATGTCAGCCAAGCCGTGGGCTGCGTCGGCCACCAAGTCGCACCGCCTGCCTCGCTTCCCCGTATACACTGACCTGTCGCAGTTTGATATAGTACACCAGGTCGGAGAGGGAACCTACGGGTGAGTCATCCACTGTCTGCCTCTCTACGCGGATCGGATGGGCTTTGTGGCGGCAGACTGGCTGGCTGGCTGGCTGACTGATTGACTGACTGCCGCTGCTGCGGTTTACAGCAAAGTGTTCAAGGCCACGCACCGCACCTCGGGCCAGTTGGTGGCCCTCAAGAAGATCTTTCTCAAGGAAGACGACAAGGGCAAGGAAAAGAACAAGAGCGGTGTAAGTCTGGAGCGCCGTGCTCGGCCGTCTTGCTCTTCGATGATGGGATCTCACGCTGCTGCCTGCCCAACCGCGTTCAGTTTCCAATCACAACCATTCGCGAGATTGAGATCCTGCGTGCAATACGGCATCCCAACATTGTCGACCTGCAGGGCATGATCTCGTTTTCGGCCGGCCAGGACGATCTGAGCATGTACATGGTGTTTGAATACATGGACCACGACATGACAGGCATCCTGCAACACGGCGCCGTGCACTACGACGCTCCGCAGATCAAGTGTCTCGCCAGGCAGCTCTTTGACGGCCTCGCCTATCTGCACTCCAAGAGCATCATCCACCGCGACGTCAAGGGTATGCTGCGATCCATGCATGCATGCATGCATCCATGCATTCCGTTTCGCCGAGATTGTGCTCGCTGACATGGCCGGCTTGGTGTCTGCAGGTGCCAACTTGCTGCTCAACAGCCGGGGTGAACTCAAGCTGGCCGACTTTGGGCTGGCACGGCGGATGCAGTTTGACCGTGTGACCTCGGAGCCGCTGTTGCAGTTTGAGTACACCAACCGCGTCGTCACACTCTGGTACCGCGCTCCCGAGCTGCTGCTTGGATCCACGCTGTACGGCTTCCAAGTGGATCTGTGGAGTGCCGGGTATGTGAATATCCTGTCTGGACCGCCTTGCCACGCGACTGCCAGCCCAACCCCCCGACGGTCCGGTCATCTGACTTGCCCTGCCATGCCTCACAGGTGCATCATTGTCGAGCTCTTTTCCAAGGCGGCTATTTTCCAGGGCCGCACCGAGATTGAGCAGCTCGAGGCTATTTTCCGCGTTTGTGGGACCCCGACAGTGGACGTATGGCCAGACATTACGAGTCTGAGCTGGTATGGACTGCTGCACTTTGATCCGACTCCGCGCCGGGTCGAGGCGACGCTGCGCAAGTACGGAATGAGCGCGCAGGCCCTTCGGCTCGTGGATTCTCTCCTGATGCTCGATCCGGCCAAGCGACCGACTGCTGCACAGGCGCTGGCACACCCGTACTTTACGACAGAGGCGCCGCATGCATGTGATCCCTGGCAGTACGTGTCTTGCATGGTTCGCATGCTCGTGCTGCACACGGCAATGCGCGGCTGACACTCCAATGCGGCCCGGCAGACTGCCCAAGATCGAGGGCGACTGGCACGAGTTTGAGAGCAAGCAGAGAAAAAGGGGCAAGGCTGGCCTTGCGTCTATTTCTCAGCCAGGCACGAGCATGTCGGCCACACACCACTCGGCGCCAGACACGCACCAAGCATCCGAGGCAGGCGTGTCTGCCTCACAAGGAACAGCAGCAACAGCAGCAGCAGCATCGGTGGCGACGGCGACCGCTGTTTCGGCGTCTGCTCCTGCTCCTGTCTCTGGCGGCTTGACCGGCATCGTTGCGCAGACACAGGATTTACGATCACCGCTCTCCCAGCCACCTGTCGCCGGCATGGTCGATCCTGGCGCGCTTCTCGCCACGCTGAGCCATCCTGGCGCGTTACACCGGTTATCCACCACCGACCCGTTCATGGCCACACAGGTGGCAGCATCGCTTGTGCCTGCTGCCCCTCCGCCGTTGTCTGTGGCTTCTGCTGCCGCCGCTGCTGCTGCTGCTGCTGCTTCTGCACAGGCAGCCTTATTCGCCGCTGCTCAGGCTCAGGCGGTTGGATGGTCCACTGCGCCGCAGACAGCGGCCGATCGATTCCATGACTCTGGGAGAGCATTCGGCAAGACTGGTCCAGCCGATGCATTATCTTCGCGGCCCGGCGCATTGTTGGCAGCGTCGGTAGCCGGGCCGGGATCAGGGGCGGCACCCGGACAGCCGTCTGGATTAGCCTCGACAGCAAGACCGCCGTGGCGAGGGCTGGGCGACCGAGACAGACGGCAGGGGCGGTTGCCCAACAACAATAACAAGAGCCGCAGTCGAAGCCGAGACCGCAGTCCGGGCCGCAGGAGTCGCAGCCGCACCATGAGTCGCAGCCGCAGCCGCAGTCGCTCACGAAGCCGCACGCGGAGCAGGAGCATTGACCGCCATCGCGACAGCCGCGACCGCCGTGACCATGTGCGCGACCGCGACTGGGACGTGAAGCGGGACCGTGCCGACCGCACTGACCGTGTCGACCGCGACTACCGAGAGCGCACTGTCAGCCGCGACTGGGACCGCGACTATCGTGGCAGGGACTGGGACCGAGATAGGGATCGTGGCCGAGACAGGAACCGAGACCGGGATCACGGCCGCGACCGCGACCGTGACTGGGACCGCGACCGCGACAGAGACTGGGATCGTGATCGTGATCGGGACCACGGACGAGAACGAGATCGCGACCATGTCAAACCGCGCTCGGGGGCACTCGCTGCCCGTGATCGCAACCCCCATGGCCATGGCCGCAGCAGCGAACGTGCGACATCGGTGAGCAGCGCGGACCGGAGCGACGTGGATGGGCGGTACAAGAGCCGCAGCGTGAGTCGCAGTCGCAGCCGTAGTCGGAGCCGTAGTCGGAGCCACAGTCGCAGTCGCAGTCGGAGCCGCAGTCGCAGTCGCAGTCGCAGTCGCAGTCCTGATCGCGGCAACGCACGGAATCGCGCACGAGACGACCGTGTCGGCCGTGACGGGCATCGCAGCCACGACACTGCTCGTTCGAATGCGGGTGCAGCCAACGGGCCCGCGGCAGCATCGACAGGCACATCAGCCACCTCACCAGCAGTCGAGCGGCCATCCAACGCCTCGCCTCGGCACGCAAGGAGAGCGCCATGGTCACGGTCACGGTCACGGTCGCTGTCTCGGTCGCCGCCCAGACGATCCCCGCACGCGATCCCTGCTCTCGACACGGGCCGGCCGCCCATGTCGCCCGCGACACACGCACAGCCAGCGACACCGTCGCGCGCCATGGAGCCGTCGCTGTCGCCCGTCGTGTCCATGGCCATGTCCATCTCGACCCCCACGCCGTCTGCCGGCCATACACCGCCTCCCGCCGCCACGCCTGCCACGGTTGCACGGACTCCCGCGGCGGCTGGTACTACCACATCAACAACAACAACGACAACAACAACGGCAGCGGCGGTGGCGACATCGTGCCCCGAGCCCATGTCTGCGCCTGTGCCTGCGCCTGTGCCTGCGCCTGTGCCTGTCCTCATGCTGTCCCAGATGGGCCATGGGCACGCCAGCATGGCCAGCCATGGCGTCGGCAGTGGCATCGACGGCGGCGATATGGACGGCGATGTGGACATGGAGATCGACATGGACATTGACGACGGCGACGGTGTCTACAACGCTGGCAACGCTGGCAACGCTGCTGGCAGTCATGGCGCGTCGGACGCGTTGCTGCTGGTGCCGCCGCCTGGTGCGGACGATGCGGATGAAGAGGAGGAGCTCGACCACGGCTCGGTGGCTGCGATGGTGGATGCGTCGGCCGAGGCGGCCGAGGCGACCGGGGCGGCGGCGGCGGGTGATGAGCTTGGCCACGTGTCGCCGGTATCGACCGTGTCGCTGTCGCCTACACCGTCAGTGACTGCAGCATCCGTGTCGGCGTCAGGGTCAGTGTCGGTTTCGGACATGGACATGGACAGCGCCGTCATGGTCATCGAGCAAGTGCCCAAAGAGTACGCGTTTGCGCGACTCGTCGGCTGTGGCATGGCCGTCTGTGGACACGCGTGCTCGGGTCTGGCATCCGTTTAACGGGCACCCCTCGGGCATCCCTCGGCCCTCCCCTTTCTCAATGAACGATGCCTTGTATGTGCCTATCCCGATCCGCGACTCCACCCCCCATACAATGCAAGTTCATTGGCAGCAGCACAAGACATCATTGCAAACAAAACAGCAGGTATGGAACAACGCATGTTGCAAAATAGCATGGCATGTCAAGCGTCCTGTACGGCCGCCGACACGGCAACAATCTTGCCCACACACTTCATGCCGTCCGTGCCTCGGAACAGCACCGTGCGGCCCACCGCCAGCCACTCGGGCTCGTAGGCGAAGCGGAACCGCACGCGGCCGCGGTCGCCCGTCGTCAGCACGAGGAGCGGCGCCAGTCCGTTGGGGCCACCGCCGCCGCTGGACGACCGCGACCGGCTGCGTGATCGTGAGCGCGACCACCGCTTCGGTGTCTGCATGGCCGACGGCGACGGTGTGATATGGTGGACTGTCGAGACGAGGTCGATGGTGACTGCGCGTGCATGACTGGGAGAAGATGATAACGACGAAGATGTTGATGGCGGCAGCGCGGCGTGCGATGGCGAGCCGGGTCGGCTGTCGGCGTTGTGCCAGGTAGGTGTGCCAGGTGTGACGGGCGTGGCGGGGATGGCGGTGGAATCGGCAGGCGGCGGGAGGAGCGCTGATGTTGGCGACACCTCATCCGCGTCACGCGTTTGAGACAGCGACGTGTCTGGAGGCGTGCGTGCCGCGCTGGCCAGAGATACAGGCGACGGTGATGGTGACGGTGACGGCGATGGCGATGGCGAGAGAGACGCATCGACAGGCGTCACAGCCGGGCTGCTGGGCAGGATCCACGAGATGCGCGCACCCTGCCGCACCGACCCACAGTAGATCGTGCCCTGGCTGCCCGGCGACAGAGCGGTCGCGTGGTGCAGCACATGGATGTCGGCCTCAAACTCCCAGTAGCATGTGGGCACGTCCAGACCAGGCGTCGTAAGCAGCACCTGTCCGCGCCGCAACCGGAACCCGGGCGGCGGCGAGTCCATCCACACGTCCTGCGGTATCGCCGCTGCTTCAGTCGCGCTGGACACAATCAGCCGAGCCTGGTCGTCTCCGTCGTCACCGGCTCCTCCAGCACTCGCACTCGCACTCGCAATCGCGTCTGCATCCGCACCAGCGAGCCGCGGCGGCGGAAACAGCAGCGCGCAGGTCGCTGCCTGACCCGCCATGACATGCTTGACAGGGCACCGCTGCCGATGCAGCGAGTGCACGCGCACGGGAACAAAGCGGCCGCGGTCCGGTCCCAGGTACAGGGTCACCGGCATCCCACCCGACAGGTGGATACGGCCCGACATCATGATGCCGCCCGTCACGCATCCGATCCCGGGCACCGAGTAGACTTCCTCCACCTGGTACT
Source organism: Entophlyctis helioformis (assembly GCA_025526915.1). Classification (NCBI taxonomy): domain Eukaryota; kingdom Fungi; phylum Chytridiomycota; class Chytridiomycetes; order Chytridiales; family Chytriomycetaceae; genus Entophlyctis; species Entophlyctis helioformis. The sequence continues at coordinate 11,934 of JAHLKH010000068.1, read as the reverse complement.
CGGTGTCGTCTTCGAGCAGCCGCTCCATGTTGCGCGGCGGCCGCGGCAGGATGTTGTAAAACTTGGTGAGGAGGTCCAGGTTCTCGCCCGTGACGCTCGACGTGAGGAAGATGGGTACCACTCTGCGCGTCGCCGTGTGAGTGAGTGAGCGTGTGAGTGAGTAGGTGGCAGTTGGGCAACGGCAGCAAAGAGAGAGAGAGAGAGGCGGAAATGGCAGTCACCTTGACGACACAAAGTCGGACACGCAGGCGACGAGGTCGTCCTCGTTCTGGATCACAAGTGGGATTTTGCAGATCCCTGGCGACTGCAGCTGGGCGAGCAGCGCCGAGATGGTCCATGTGAGCATCTCGGCCGTCGCCACGTCAATCTTGGTAATCACAACAAAGATGGGTATGGACAGCAGCACGGCGATGCCGAGATGCTCGCGCGACACGTCCGGAAACCCGGCATTGGCACCGAGAATCAGACAGGCATAGTCGGGCGCCGTGCCCGTGAGACCACTGATGGTGGTTTTCTGGTACTTTGGATGTCCGCAGAGATCCAGGAATGTGACAATCTTGGCCGAGTTTTCGCAAATCTGGTCCCAGGTGGAGACGTTGGTTGATGCGTAGTTGACCGTCGATCCCTGGGCGTCAAAGCCCATGATCTGATGCGATATAGACGACGTGCGGCCGGTCTCAATCTCGTGGCGGTGGCGCAGCAGGTTGAGCCGGGACTTGCCACGGCCGTTGTCTGTCTCCGAGTGCGTGAGCACGCCAAGCAGCGTGGACTCTGCAGCCGGCCGGTTCAGCACGTGTCAGTCATGAGTGGAGAGGTTCAGCCTCGGCCGTGTTCATGTGAGACGGCAGACACACTTCCGGCGTCGTGGCCACCAAGGATGGCGACACGGATCTCGAGAAAATGTTGGTCGTCCGTGGGCGACTTGCGGAACATGACCTCGGCAACAAAGCGGTTGTTGCCAACGGGCCGTTTCCTGACAATGGACATGTCGGCACGGAGCGCGGCACCCATCTTCTTGAGTGTCGCGAGCGACTCCTTCATGTCGTGCGGGCTGAGACCAACAAGACTGCCGCCGTCCGAGACGCCGATTTCGTACATGGCTTCGCCTGATCCTTCGGCGAGTCTGTGCGCCGACACGGAGAGTTAGCTTGCACGCTTGATTGCATGGATGCGGTCGGTAAGTGCCAGTGTACTCTTTTACAGCAGCACAGGGACTTGCCGCCATTTGAGTTGGGTGATGAGGTGCTGGAGACGGTCGGGTGGGGGATGAACGAGCTTGAGCTGCACGTTCCGATGCATGCCGAGTGAGTGCCGGGTGAGTGAGGGTCAGTCAGCCAACCGGTCGGCTGTGCTAAAGCACACGGTGCAGGGTAGGTGCCTCGTCGCATGACGCGGCGGCAGTCATCCGCGTCAGGGCGACGCAAGGCCGCTCCATCGTCGCGATGCGATGCGATGCAAGGCAAGGCAAGGCGGGCGATGGCGGCCAGCGTGCCAAAGTGTCCATGTGTGTGTCTGCACGTTGGCATGCTGGCTGGCCATTCATGGCAGCGCACGGGCAGCACGCACGCACGCACGCACGCAGCGTCGGCGTTGGCGGCCTTGTGGGCACGCCGCCGCCTGTTTGTCCGCCACAACTCCGCTGCGTTGCCGTGACGACGCAGCGGCAGCCGAGCAGCCGAGCAGCCGGGGGCAGGTGTGCAAGGCCCGATCGTGCAGCAGGCAGCGCACAGCGGCAGGCACGACCGGATGGCCGGATGGCAGCGCAGCGCAGGCGCCGCACACACGCACCTTGTACTCCACGTTGCCCTCCTCGACCTCGGGCGGCAGGCTCGTGGCGGACAGCAGCTGGTCGGTCAGGAACGACGAGGCGGTGGCCCGCGAGCTCTTGACGTCGCTGGCGCCGGTGAACTGGCCCTGGCTGAACATGGTGCGGCCGGCGGGATTGCAAAGACGGGCGGGCTGGGTGGCTGGCTGGCTGGCTGGCTGGCTGGCTGGCTTGCTTGCTTGTGTGCTGGCTGTTTGTCAGAGGTGGATGCGGGGCGGAGAGCCGTGGAGGCCGAACGAGGCAAGCTTGTTTTGGGCAAGCTTAGAAGTTGGGCTGGCGATTGTTTTATTGCTGCGATGCCGCACATGTGCCGCCTCCAGCACACTCTTCTTACACACACAGCCAGGCACAGTCACTCGCACACACTCGCACAGTCACACACGTTTCTTACACGACAATGCCGTAGTGCTCTTCCAGGTAGTCGAGCACGGCGGGGATCGACGTCAGGCAGTTGAAGCGGCGCTTCTCGGCGCGGCTCATGCTGCCGTCGAGCATGTACATGAGGTGGTGGTGGAAGATGAAGAACGACGTGCCGTACTGCACGCCCAGCCGCGCGTACTTTTCCACGGCCTCGAACGGCGTGCTGGCGTGTCCCTCAAACAGCCCTGCGCGTCGGTCGGTTGTGCATGAGTGGATCAGCGTCACTTGGCTCACTCGAGTCACACTGCTCAGAGGCACACAGCCAGGCTTGCCATGAACGCTGGCCGAGTCGACTGCTCCTCACCTGGGTTCTCGAGCAGACCGCGCGCCACCATGACGCCGTCGACGCCCGTCGCAGCCGCCAGCTCGTCCGCGTCCGCCCGCGAAAACACATTGCCATTGGCAAACACGGGCACGCCCACCGCCTCCTTGGCCACGCGTATGCCCTCCACGTTCACGTCCTCGGTGTTCTTCTGCGTGCGCGTGCGTCCATGCACGGTGATCCAGTCCACGCCGACGGCCTCGGCCCGCCGCACAAACTCGACCGTCCTGGCCAGGTCCGGGTGGATGCGGATCTTGATCGAGCACGGGAACGTACAGGTGCCGTCGGCCATGCGCACCGACCCCGTGCGCTCCTTGACGGTCCGCACCATGTCGCGGACGAGGTCCGGATGGTCCATCAGGTACGACCCGATGCATTCGTGGATCGCCCACTTTTGCGGGCAGCCGCAGTTGAGGTCGATGCCGTTGCAGAAGGGAGCCACGAGCTCGGCGGCGTCGGCCAGATCCGTTGGGTTGCTGGCTGCAAACTGCACCACGACGGGATCGTCGGATGCGTTGGTCTTGTACTCGGAGGCGCGCGAGATACTCGAGTGCTTGAAGACGTCGGAGAGGATCATGGGCGTGTAGGCAATATCGACGCCGTACCTGCACTTGCCGGCCTGTCAGTCTTTGGGCTGCACGGGCTGCACAGGCGGACATGCCATGCCATGCCATGCCGTGCCATGCCATGCCATGGTGCCAAGCCGTGCCGTGTGCCCGCAACTCACCCTCGCACCAGCTCCCGGAAGGGCAGCTTGGAGTAGCGCACCATTGGTGCACAGATGCGCAGGTAGTTGCCTGCCCCGCCTGCTCCGCCTGCCCCGCCTGCCCCTTCTGCCCCTGCATGTGTGTCCTCGCTGTCGCTGCCATCGGCCGCCCTGTCCGTGTGCCGCTGCTGTGCACGGCGCTCGTGCAGTCGCTGCAGTGGATGTGCTCGTGGAGCCCGGACGTGGGAGCTCATTGTCGCAATCACTCGCAAACCCGAATTCGTTGCGCTTTCACTCAAAACTCACCTCGCACGCCGCACCTCGCACGCCGCCCCTCCTGCACATTCATCCCTGCCCCTACCACACCCAACAGCCATGATCCTCGCCAACATCAACGCTCTGCTCGCCGTCCTGGCTGCCGTCGCCACCCTCCACGCACCTGCCGTCGCTGCCCAAAAGATCTTCTCCGAGGTGTCCGGCACGCTCGTCGCCGTCAACCCAACCAACCCGCCCGCACAGCCGCCTGGAGCATCGCCCTCGCCCTCGCCCTCGCCCTCGCCAACCGCGCCGCCCGCACCCGCACCCGGCGAGACGCTTGGTGCACCAATCGTCGCACCAGCACCCGCACCCGCGCCTGCCGCATCGGCGTCTCCGTCAGCGGTTGCGGCTGCGTCGCCGTCGCCGTCCGCGGGTGGCGCTGGCGTGGCTGCAGGTGCCACCATCACATCGGCCGTGGATGCGGTCGTGACGGCCGCGCCGGTGCCGACGACCAAGGCGAGCTCGAATGCAGCGTTGAGCGCATCGCAGGCCACGTCGGGTCTGCTTGTCACCATGTCGGCCCTTGTGCTCGCCTTCCTGTCGCTGTGAAATGCCAGAGGGGCTGCTGCTTGGTGCTGCTGTTTGAGGCATTCGATGCATGCTTGGTTGATGGTACCGTGCATCCACGCGCTCCTGGTAGGGCCTTGGCGTCGAATAAAACTCCGCTTCGACCCCATCTCGCCGCGTGCACGTCATGGTGTCGTCGTGTGTTCCTGCTGCGGCTGCCCTGTGGACGCTGCTTGTTGCCCAGAGGTACCTGCACTTGCCACGCCTAGCTATGCCACCCAAGCCATCCTCGGAGATTGACTCGCCTCGGCTACCAGCGGCCTTGTGCAGGCTGCGCCAAGCGTTGCTTCGTTCCGCGCGGCGCAGCGCCCGCTCCTTGTCGTGCAGAGCGAGCTGGACGAGCTGGACGAGCTGAACGAGCAGAGCGTGCAGCCAGGCCAATGGCCCTCGTCCCGCGCCGTGCATCCAGCCGTCTCGGCTCGCCTGACCGCCCATGTCGGCACCACCCTCCTGCTCGACACCGTGACCCGTGTCTGCACGCTCACGGCCCCGCTCGGCCCCGTCCAGTTCCACCGCAAGGTCTCGCCTGCGTCGCCCGTGGTCGTCGAAGCCCGCGATGCTGCGCACGAGCCTGACCCGCGCCACCGCCCCTCGCACGGCGGCAGCCCTGCAGAGTCAGATCGCGAGCGTGTGCATTGGGTCTCGCTCGTGGGCCTGTCGGCGGATGCGGTCGAGCTTGCAATGCGCCGCCTCTGCACGGGCGGCGTGCTGGCTGACACTGCATCTCCAGCGGCCTTGAGCGCCAATGGCGACGACGAGCCTGATCCGCTGGCCGCCGGCGACAAAGTGGTGCGTGCCCAGATCTGGCCGTCGCCAGTCTTGCATCGCATCGCATCGCATCGCATCGCATCGCAGTGCACCACATGGCTCGGTGGCTGACCATCCCTCCTGAACCCCTTGCATGGCCGTGGCCAACAGTTCAAGATCATTGAAAACGGCCCATCGGCCAACCGCATTGATGTCGTGTTCATGGGCGACGGCTACACCGCTGCCGAGGCCGATCGCTTCGAGCAAGACATCCGCCGCCTCGTCGACGACATGTGGTCGGGCGAGACATTTGCGTCTGTCATTCCTCTCTTCAACATCTGGGCCATCTTCCGCCCGAGCGTCGACTCCGGCATCGGCACTGGCGGCCGTCCCAAGAACACCGCGTTCGGTCTCTACCGCGACGGCACCGAGCTCCGCGGCATCTACACGTCCAAAGCAGATGCTGCGCGCCGTGCGTGCCGGCAGCTGGGCAAGTACGCCTGCGACTATCCGTCGCTCATTGGCAATGACGAGTACTACGGCGGGCTGGGAGGCGAGTTTGTGATTGCGACACGCAGCGAGACCAGCGGCACGGTCGTGCTGCGGCATGAGATGGGGCACAATTTCGTGTCGGTGGGCGAGGAGTATGATGGCGGGCAGGTGTACTCTGGCTGCAATGCGGCTGCTAGTCTGCGCAATGTGCCGTGGAAAGCCTGGCTGACGGATCCAGCCCATGTACGCGAAGAGCGGTCGGTCAACCGTGTGGAAGAGTGAGTCTGATTGGATCGGGCACGCTGGCCGGCCGCATAGCTTTGGACGCTGACAGTGCCGATGGCCATGTATGCGCCGTAGCTATGCATGGTACGATCTTGCCAAGGGGCCATACGAGGTCAAGTTTGACAGCGACGGCAAGTTCAGCCGCTGGCTGCTCAAGATCAGCTCGTCGGGCGTCGAGGTGGACGGATCGCTGCAAGTGTTCCTGGACGGCAAGCCGCTTGCATGGAACACGACGGGCACACTCGACCGCACGTTCTTTGAGTGGAAGAGCGACACGGAAGGCTTCACCAAGGGCAAGCACAGCCTCGTGTTCAAGCAGGGATTCCCGCCGACAGCCGGTGGCAAGGCACCTATCCGCCAGCTTTGCTCGATCACCCTCCACGAGTTTGGCGACGAGTCGCAGTTTAAGATGGACAACACGGTCGTCGGCATGTACCCGACGTGGTCGCTCTATGGCACCAAGACGTACAGACCGACCAACGAGGGGTGTCTCATGCGCAACATGTCCAGCCACTCGTTCTGCCCAGGTAGGACGCCGCACTTGCCCCTCACGGCATGCCGCTCTCTGCTCGAGTCTGACATGCCTGATCTGCACAGTCTGCAAGGAGGGTCTGTGGGAGAACCTCATGACGCGCATCTCGCTCATTGACGACTTGGTCGAGACGTGCGACACGGAAAAGTCAGAGCTGCACCTGCGCCTTGTCCCGCTGCCGCTTGCACAGTTCCGTGCTCCAGGCGTCGCCAAAGTGGACGGCGAAAAGTACCATGTTGTGTGGCGTCGCGACGGCCGCGTGCTCGACGAGTTCAAGGACGCCTTTGAGATTGTTGTGCCGCTCGGCAAGCGCCGCCGTGGCCAGGTGTACACGGTCGAGCTTGTGCTGGAGACGCCGCAGGTGCGCAACGACCGCAACGGCGTGCTCAGGAGCAAGCTGGAGTGGGTGCAGACGAGCCGCTGCGGCTGATCGTCGCGGCCCGTTCCCAACCAATGATCCGCGGGATGGCCGTCCACAGCCGTCCATGTCCGCCCACAGCGCCAAAATCTTTCTCCCAATGAAACCAGCTGCTGCGCTAAGGGTTGCGACGCTTGCTGCTGCTGCGGCTCCGTGCACAGCGACGCATGCAGGCGCTTCGGCGCAATCCGTGGCGGCCCCGCAGGCAGACCGCACCGCAGACATCCGCCGCCAGCCGCCGGCTCTTCACACGCACCGCCAGCAGCGGCATGTGCGGTCGATCCCGGACGTGGACGGCAAGCGCCTCATTTCGTGCGGCTTTGGGCGTCGCCAATATGCGTGCGGGTTGCCCAAACACATAACTCCGAGTACATCATGCTACGACGCACTGCCAGCTCCGCATCCATTTCCAGCACCGCAACGTCAACCACAACCACAAGCCGCAGCAGCAGCAGCACAAGCAGCGCGCTGGCTGCCCTCACTGCCCGTCTGGGACTCACCAATCTGGCCGCCAGCATCATGCCGCCCTCGCCGCCTGCGTCGCTGCTCGGATCGTCGTCAATGCCGTCATCGTCGTCGTCGTTGACGCCGCCGCCGCTGTCCAAATCCAGCGCACAGCGCAAGACGCAGCGCAGTAAAAAGGGACGCAGGAAGGCCGCCAAGGGAAGGGGCAAGAAGAGCACCAAGCCGCTGGCGCATGCGTTTGCCTTTCGCCCGTCGTCGCACCTGGCGTCTTGCACGGACCACCAGGATGCGCTGCGCGAGCTCGACCTGGACTATTTCAAGTGGGTCGTCTGGCACTGACGCTGCTTGTTGATGCTGTGCTGGAGATGCTGCTACTGGAGAATTTTCCGGCCGGTGGAGACCGGCTGGCATCTGTCGTCATTGCGAGACGCATATTGTGTGTGTGTGTGTACTCACGCCTCATCCCTCTCGTCCTCCTTGCTCCTCTTATCGGTGGGCAACAGAGTGTTTATCGCACCAGCGGCTGGCCCGCGCGCGTTTGTGAGTGCAGGCTTTGAGAAGCGGCTCAAGAGCCTGCTCAAGAACGACCAGATCTCGAGCGTCAAGTGGCTTGTCGGCGGATCGACTGGTGCGCTGCGCTTCATGGCGTTTGTCAACAGCCTGGTGTCCAACCGCAACCTGACGTGGGAGCTCAAGGAGCACTATGTCCGCATGTACTACAAGACTGGCGTAAGTTGTGGATGTTTGTGTGTTGTGAGCTACCGGATGCTGACGAGAGTGTGGTGTGCAGGACACGCCGTCGGTGCTCAAGCCAATGATGGAGCAGGTGTACAGCATCTGTGCACCAGAAGAGAGCGTCGCGCGTGCATTGAAGCACCCGACCTTCAAGCTGGCCATCCTCGTTGCCAACATCTCGCCGTGGTTCCGCCACCTGCCCGATCCGATCCTCAAGCTCGTTCTGGCCGGCTACTTTGTGGGCAACATGGTCAACCCCAACATCCTCAGCACACTCTGCACGCGCATCTGCTTCTACACGGGCGACGAGCCGCCGACTTTCATGGACCACGGCCTGGGCGGCGGCGCCAATATCCAGTACGTGCCGCTGACGCCGGCCAACGTCAACCAGGTGCTCCACGCGACAACATGCGTGCCGTTTGTGCAGGAGAATTGCAACTACATTGACGGCGTCGGGCACGGCCGCTTTGTCGACAGCGCGCTCACCGACTACTACCTCAACTTCTCGGTGCAAGATCCGACGCTGCCCGCGCTGCTGCTCGCCGACTCGGAAGACTGCCACATTTTCCCAACGGCGTTTGACAGCTACCTGCCGTGGAAACGCGTCGCGCCGCAGTCGCTGTTCAAGCACTGCTCGGCCGTGTTTCCAGAGGCGTCGTACCTTCATGCGCTGCCGGACCGGTCGCTGCCGTCCATGGGCGACTGGTTCAAGGAAGAGTACATTGCCAATCCCGCCAAGCGACACCGTCACTGGCGCGCAGTGTTTGATCTGTCTGAGCGGCACTGGCATGCCGCCATGCTTCGTGCCAAGAGCATTTCCACCCAATAGATGAATAGAGCCGTCACTCTGAGGTTGCCGTGTCCATGAGAGGCAAGAACACGCTCAGGAGGCAGTCGAATGCAAGCTGTGCGCTGCCACCACAATGCCAACACAACCAACGGAGAAACATGTCTGTGTATTGCACATGCCAAGACCATCGCTTGGCTGCAAGGATGGATTGGCCGTTAGTCGGCGTTGGCATCCTCTTCGCTGATGAGACGCACAAACACGTCTTCGAGCGTCGTCTGGCCAACACCCCAGTCAAGAATGCCGTGCTCCTGCTTGCCAGCCTCGACCGCCTTGAACAGCTGGGACAGCATGCCCTTGGACGCCGAGAACTCGTACAATGCCGCTGCTGCAAACACATCGATCTGTGCCCATCCCTCGGGCAGCAGCGACTCGACAAACGCACATGCACGCGGCGTGTTGCCCTCGACGGCGTTGAAATGCAGACGGTACCCTGCGCCGTACGCTTTCTTGAGGCGGTCGGGACTGGCCAGACAACGGAGCGTGCCCTTGGCCATGATACCGATGCGCCGGCAGAGTGCCTCGGCCTCCTCCATCGAGTGCGTCGTGAGCACAATCGTCTTGTCCTTCTTGGTGCGCTCGACAATGTTCCAGATCTGGCGACGCACTTCGGGGTCGAGGCCGGTCGTCGGCTCGTCCAGGAACACAACCTTGGGGTTGCCGAGAAGCGCAATGGCGATGCTCACACGGCGCTTCTGTCCGCCTGAGAGATCCCACGTGTTGGTGTGGCGCTGGTCGCGGAGCTCGACGTCTGCAATGCCTTGGTCAACGGCCATGTCCTCGTCCTCGGCAGCGATGCCCTTGAGTCGCGCATAGAAGCGGAGGTGCTGCTCGACGCTGAGGTACTCCCACAGGATATTGAACTACGGGCAGATGCCAATGCTCTTGTACACCTCGGCGACAATGTCTGCATCATGTCCAACGGCCACATCCGCGCATTCAACAACTCGATCGCCCTCAAGACCAAGTATGATGAGAGGCACTCGCGATCCTGCTGCGTCGTGTCCAGTGCTGGAATGCCAACGTGACGCGGCCGTGCGATGCGACGGCTGCTGCCTTGGCCAGCAGGGCAGGCCGCCAGACAGGGGGGCAGACGGTCGACGCAAGAAAGCTTCTTCTGCATCGTCATTCGCATCTCAGGCGTCCTCAGGAGCCGCAGCGTCTGGTCAGCGAGCGCGCTCACGCTCAACAGCCGCAGATGGGCAGCGCAGGGTTTGCCGCGCAGACAGCAACTTGTTCGGCACCCTCACCATCACTGAGAGCCAGATAGCAAAGCCCGCCTCGTACAAACCTCGACAACAACAACAACAACATGCGTGAGTGTATCTCTATCCACGTCGGCCAGGCCGGTGTCCAGATTGGTAACGCCTGCTGGGAGCTCTACTGCCTCGGTGAGTCTTGTCTGCGTGTGTGTCTGTTGCCCCGTGCCTGCCGCTGTCTCGTGCCTGCCGCTGTCTCGTGCCTGCGTGCCTGCCTGCCGCTTCGTGCGTGCCTCCCCCTTTGTGCGCTGCTTGCCTGCTGTCTCATGCCTCATGTCTCATGCCTATGGCTATGGCCGTGGCTATGGCTGCCTGCCTGCCTGCCTGCCTGCCTGCCTGCCCGTGCGCTGTGTGCCACGGCCTGCCCTCTCCTCCCCGCACCCGCACACCCCTGGCACACCCCCACCCACCTGCCCGCCCACCTGCCCGCAAACACACGCTCATCTTGTCCGCTCCTGTCTGCATCTGCTGGCGTTTCCGCCTGGGTCGCTCGTCGTCCCTCCCGCCTGCCTGCCGCCCCTGCCTGCCGCAGAGCACGGCATCCAGCCCGATGGCCAGATGCCCTCGGACAAGACCATTGGTGGCGGCGACGACTCGTTCAACACCTTCTTCTCCGAGACCGGTGCCGGCAAGCACGTTCCCCGCACCGTCTTTGTCGACCTCGAGCCCGTAAGTCGCCCCGCCTCCCTCTTTGCAATCTTGTGTGCCGCGTCCGCTTGCTCTGTCTGGCTGCTCTGCTCTGCTCTGCTCTGCCTGCCCTGTTTGGCCGCCATCAGAAAATCTGAGCGACGCTCTCGCTGCATTGTGTCCGCCGTCTGTCCGTGCCTGCCGTCGCGGGCCAAACACGGTCGCGTCCGCTTCACGACGCGCCATCCCCCCATCCCCTCGTGTCTGTCTGTCTGCGTGTCCTGCGTGTCTGACTCCTCTCCATCTCCACCCGCTCCCCTTCCACCGCTTCCAGACTGTCGTCGACGAGGTCCGCACTGGCACCTACCGCCAACTGTTCCACCCCGAGCAGCTCATCACCGGCAAGGAGGATGCTGCCAACAACTACGCCCGTGGCCACTACACCATCGGCAAGGAGATTGTCGACCTCGTCCTCGACCGCATCCGCAAGCTTGCAGACAACTGCACGGGTCTCCAGGGCTTCCTCGTCTTCCACTCGTTTGGCGGTGGCACTGGTTCCGGCTTTGGTGCCCTCCTCCTCGAGCGTCTGTCGGTCGACTATGGCAAGAAGTCCAAGCTCGAGTTCTCGGTCTACCCCGCCCCCCAGGTGTCGACCGCCGTCGTTGAGCCCTACAACTCGATTCTGACCACGCACACCACCCTCGAGCACTCGGACTGTGCCTTCATGGTCGACAACGAGGCCATCTACGACATCTGCCGTCGCAACCTGGACATTGAGCGCCCGACCTACACCAACCTGAACCGTCTCATTGCTCAGGTCGTGTCGTCGATCACGGCCTCGCTCCGCTTCGACGGCTCGCTCAACGTCGATCTGACCGAGTTCCAGACCAACCTCGTGCCTACCCCCGTATCCACTTCCCCCTCGTTACCTACGCCCCCGTCATCTCTGCCGAGAAGGCCTACCACGAGCAGCTCACCGTGGCTGAGATCACCTACTCGTGCTTCGAGCCCGCCAACCAGATGGTCAAGTGCGACCCCCGCCACGGCAAGTACATGGCCTGCTGTCTGCTCTACCGCGGTGACGTTGTGCCCAAGGATGTCAACGCTGCCATTGCCACGATCAAGACCAAGCGCACGATCCAGTTCGTCGACTGGTGCCCCACCGGCTTCAAGGTCGGCATCAACTACCAGCCCCCGACGGTCGTTCCCGGCGGTGACCTCGCCAAGGTGCAGCGTGCCGTGTGCATGCTCTCCAACACCACGGCCATTGCCGAGGCCTGGGCTCGTCTTGACCACAAGTTCGATCTCATGTACGCCAAGCGCGCGTTCGTCCACTGGTACGTCGGCGAGGGTATGGAGGAGGGCGAGT